>QEPC01012515.1:84861-100550 GCA_003113815.1 Sphenodon punctatus
AACAAAAAGCCAGGCTGGGCAGGGTGGGTGGGGGGTGTCCCCCCTTCCACCCGCGCAGCCTGGGAGGGGGAGGGAATTAATATTTCATTGGTTTCAATGGGGACACAGCGCCCCATTGAAACCAATGAAATAAAACCGGTACCGGTTACCGGATTTAATCCGGGAATCCGGTTTTTGTAGAACCGGTAACCGGTAAATCCGGTAACCGGTAATGGGCCCGGGGTCCCACCACTAATAATTACACAATTTTTGTGATGTGTGAATGCACTATTCCCCTTTTATGCTGCGAGATCTTGGGTCATTGTAAGAGCTACCAAATATAGCTTTTACAATGACCAGGGATCTTGTAGCATAAAAGGGGAATAGTGCATTCACACTTTACAAAACTCCAGCAATTATAATACTCTGTATTATCTCCAGTTATTATAATAGCCCATTTTGTAAGGTGTGAAAACAGCCTTAGTGAAGCTATGTCCAACAATGGCTATTAGCAAGATGGTCAAGGGATGTAATTTCTGACTGACAGAAGCTAGGAACAGGGATTGGACCACTACAGACACACACCATTTTTGTAGATTTCCTCTGAAGTATCCAGTGCTGGCTGGTGTCAGATAGGACACTTGCTGCAGGGGCTGTGTTTGGTGCTGGGAGGACTCAGGCGGATGTTAAGAATGGGTGAACGTGGTTCGACTGTTCAGAGTTCGGTCCGAACTCAGTCTGTTCGGACATCCGAACCGAACGGCCGAACCGAACTCTCAAATGACTGAACAATTCGGTTGTGTTTGGATGAGTTCAGGGGCAGGAAAAACATCTTTTCAGGAGGAAAAAAACTAAGTTTTGATTTCGGTTTCGGTTAAGTGTTGGTTTCGGTTTCATTTCGGTTTCGATAGTGCTATTTTTGACTGTTCAGCCAAATTCGACCAACCCGAACTCAGCTGAACCAAACCATTGAACCCGAACTCGGGTTTCGAACCGAACAACTGAACATCCGAACATCCGAACCGCATTCTGTTCACCCATCACTAGCAGATGTGATTGAAGGAAGCTTCTCCCACTCTGCTTGTCCCTCCCTTTCCCCAAGTAACATCTCCCAGGGCGGGGCCCTGTGGACAAGCTGCAGGGGCTGTATTTGGTGCTTGGAGGACTGGGGCAGATGTGATTGAAGGAAGCTGCTTCCACTCTGCTTGTCCCTCCCTTTCCCCAGGTAACATCTCCCAGGGCAGGGCCCTATGCACAAGCTGCAGGGGCTGTATTTGGTGCTCGGAGGACTGGGGCAGATATGATTGAAGAAATCTACTGCCACTCTGCTTGGCCCTCCCTTTCCCTAGGTAATATGATATCTCCCAGGGCCGGGCCCTGTAGGTGCCAGACTGAAGGGTGACACCTAAAGGGTGTCAGCCGTTGGCTGGGGCCATTTTCTGGGCTGGGGCACCCGGGGGCCCCCTTGCCAGACAGACATCATCTCGACGCTCCACGTACCATCTCCCAACTGCTGCTGGAGCCTCTGTGGGGTTTTACTCATCGTCCCCACTGCTTTCACCACCGCGGGACCCTCCGTCGTCCACCTGAGAGAAGGAGGGTGTGTGCGAAGGGTGGGGGTCACACTGTTTATGGTTGACTCAAGGGCTGTGCAAAGGCATGGGGGAGGAGGAAGAGAATGGTGATTGGGTTGTACTTCTGGGTTGATATGATTTTGCTCGAGAGGGAATGAATACCAGGAAGCGTGTTGGAATGAAGACTGCTACTGCTATCAATACTGCTAATGCTCAAGGGAGACAGCAGAAAATGGCCAAGTTTGTTTATGCACATCAAGTCCCCCATAAGAGCAAGGTATCGAAGTCTCCTGTTGCTATGACTGCTGCCCAGGTGTATCCTGTTGGGGAGTCTTTGGCTTCTATATCCTGCTGATGACAGTACCTGTATTAGCCAAGTTGGGGCTGAAAGGGTGAGTGGGATCCATGATCAGCCCGTTCCGTGATGCTCTTTGAAGCAGGCAAACATTGTTTCTGCCTGCTCATGGAATGTTGCAGGATGGGCTTCTTCTAAGACTTTTAGGGAGTCTATGGCTTTTCTCAACCAGCATCAAGTTCTTCTACAGGAGACATGGGCTGTGGAGAGTTTTGCTCTTGACAAGTTCACAGCTGTCTGTCAACCTGCAGTTCCTGTTACAGCAAGGGGGAGGGCCAATGGAGGCCAGTCTTGTCTAATCGCAGACAATGCCAGGCCTTAACTGATTAGAGAGATTAGGTATCCCCCTTTCTTGCTAGGTGTGGTCCTGAATCGTGAGACCCAGTATTTTGTTTTTCTTAATGTTTACATCCCCTCTGTTAATGCAGGCACTTATAATAGCAACCTATGGGACAAATTGGAAAGTGCCATTGGCGAGGTGCTTGTTGATCATTCAAAGGCCCTTCCCATTGTGATGGGAGATTTTAATGCTAGGATAGGACCTGACGATACAGTTTTATCTCTGCATCTGGAAGATCAATTTCTCAGGAGTGGTACAAATTAGGCTAACACTAGGGTCTCCAAAGATCAGGTAAAAAATGCTTCGGGCATCAGATTTGCCATGTTAGTGGCTGGCCTAAATCTGCACCTGCTTAATGGCACCGGTTATCAGGATGCGAAGGGAAAATTTACTTTTCTAGGCCACCATGGATGCATTGTAATAGAGTATGCATTAGTGACGGACACAGTGGGCAGTTTCATGTCTGACTTTGAGATAGCGACTTGCCTGCAATCAGACCACTTACCATTGGTTTTGAAGTTGGTTGTGTTTGGGGAAACTGCTAACATGGGGGAAGAGGAGCTGGCTGATGGTAACCCCTCCTCCCATAGATACCCTAGGTGGAGTGAGAGTACAGCCCACGTATGGAATTCGATACTAGAGGCTGACTTTTCTGAGGGTGTAAGGGCATGGGTATTAGCAGGGGACAGGGAAGTTGTGGCAGTTTATGAAGAATTTAGTTCCTTTTTGGAACAATGCCTGTCAGCAGCAGCAAAGTATGAAAGGGTGCGATCTCCCACCTCCCAAGGGTGGTTTGACGATTATTGTTGGCAGGCAATGGGGAGGCTAAAGGATATTTATAGGGATTATCGAGCAGGGACCTGTGGAAGTCTTCCATCTGCGTATTTCCAGCAGTAACGGTTGTACAAGGATTTGGTTAGGAAAAAGAAAATAGCTTATTCCAATACTAGGTGGCAGGAGCTACTTAAAGCAAGTAGGGATAAAGATTCTAAACTATTTTGGCACATAGTTAATAGGGCCGTGGCTGTGCCGTGATCGGGGGGGATCCTTGTCTATATCGCCATTAGGATGGACAGAGTTTATTAGCGCCACCCAGAGGGACCTGTCTGAGGGTGTAGCAGAGGAGCAGGGTAGCCCTGGGTTTGGAGAGCTGGATGTGGCTGGCTGGATGCGGCTTGAAATTGTGCAATCTTTTAGGAAGGGTAAAGCCCCTGGTCCCGACCTGATTCAGGTTGAGGCTATTTCAGGGAGGACTGATTGGTGGATACCTATGCTGCTGAAATTATTTTCTGGTATTAACAGCTCAGGAAAGGTCCCTAGAGGGTGGAGCCAGGCCATTGTGGTGCCTATCTATAAAAAAGGGGTGAGAACTGACACAGCTAATTACAGGCAGATTAGCCTTGTGAGTATAGTTAGCAAAATCTATGCTAAATATTTGCTGATAAGGCTTACTAATTGGATAAGTGAAAATCGAGTCCTGTACTTAGACCAAGCCGGGTTTCAAAAAACCAGGTGCACAATTGATCATTGCCTGGTGTTTTTGCACCTAGTTGAGAAATATCGCTCCACCAATGGGAAATTATATGCCGCCTTTTTAGATCTTAAGGCGGCATTTGATTCGGTTTGTAGATCCCTTTTGTGGGATAAGCTGGCCCAGCTGGGGATTGATACTAGGCTTTGCTGTCTTATGCAGGCCCTATACCGAAACACCACAGTAGCAGTCAAGGTGGATCAGGCGGCTCAGCTAATTCCAGAACTAGTAGTTGAACTAGTTAGACAGGATTGCGTCTTGGTGCCAACCCTGCTTAACCTTTTTATCAATGACGTTATTCCAGCCATGCAGCAGGAGAATTTTTTTCCTCCAAAATTGGCTTCCAAGTCTGTTGGCGCTGTACTTTATGCTGATGACCTGGTCCTCCTGTCTCAGACTAGGGTGGGACTTCTCCGACAGCTGGCTGCCTTTAAAGATTACTGCACAGATAATCATTTGAATATTAACTATGCCAAATCAAATGTTCTTGTGTTTATTGGAGCTAGGCAGATTGTTGGGTGGCCCGTAGGTGGGTTGCATTTGTTACAGAAAAAATCCTATCGATATTTGGGGTTACATGTCTCCACAACTGGGTGCTGGAAAGAACATATTCAAATCTTTTATTGTTTAGCCATTGGCTGTAACAAAAATTTACAAATACAAAACGTGCATAAAGAACAAACTGACAAATTTAGAACAAAATTTAAAACAGGAATAAGAAAACGCAACCCTTTCAGGGGAATAGGATCTCGACCATCAAAACTGCATCCTCTTATCCCAATTAACTAAAATGAAGTAAAAATAAATAAATAAATAATTCCACATCAGGGAAAAGTGGGGTACATTAGTACTCCTAGACCAATAGTACCAAAGCCCCAAAGTCCAACTAATGACATCCCCCACCTAGAAAAAACCCTAGAACATTAAGCGCTGAGGGAATATGGACGTGGGTCATAACGATGGTGAGACTCCCTTCAATAGGACGCTCATCCTCTAGGAACCAAATCCCCAAGGGTTTAAGAAATCGCCCACCTGGCAACATTATTCGGAGGCTTCCATAATCAAACAGATCTATCACTCCTTGTTAGTGAGTTGGTGTTTTGCGAAAATGCAAAACGGCCAGTGCCATCCCAGAGACTGCTCTAGTCAGAGCCGAATCCACTGGGCTAAGAATCTTCCGAAGCTCCTACCCTTACATTCCCACTAAGTATCGTAACCTGAGCTCATCAAATTGGGGGCATCGAAGCAAAATATGAGTAACCGAATCTGTCTCCCCTAAATTACACAGGGGGCAGACCCTCTGGCTCCAAGCTAACCCCTTGTAACGTCCCTCCACAAGCGCTGAGGGGAATGAATTAATCCTTAGCTTGAAAAAAACATTCCATTTCCCTGTGTCTGTCCAATTGAAAAGATAGTATTCACCAGGGCCATTAGAATTAAATGGTAAGTATTGGGGTGCCACCTTTTGTTGTGCCAACAGTGCAGATTCTGACTGCAGGGTTTGGTCAAGAATCCTCCTTTTAACCAGGCTGCTTGTAATCCTACAACCCACAAACTTCTAGCGGAGAATCCTAACTAAAAAACCTCTTCTTCCACCACTCTATGCCATGACCTTCCTAGACCATCCCTGATAGCCATAGAAAGGAGGGAGGTATTACAAGCAGGGAAAAGCATAACTCTTAGCCAAAAATTAATCAAAACCTGGTTAGCATAAGCTCTAATCGGGAGGACCAATGCCTCAGCTCTTAGGATAACTTAGGGGGTTCCTCTGGGAGCACCCAATATAGACCGAAGAAAATTTTATAGAATGCCTTCTAAATGGGGGATATACCTCAACCCCCAAATTGGGAAGGCATAGAGAAGTTGGTTTATAACTTTGGACTGAAACACTCAAAGAGCAGGTCAAACTAATTTACCTCCTTATCCATAATAAAATTTAATAATGGCCTGCGAGGACTTCCTTGCTAATGAGTATGCTGTCTCATAGTGATTTTTCCAACTTACATAAGAAGAAAAAATCACCCCACGCACCTGTTCTATGGTATTGTCACCTATTGCCCAGTGATGTACTTTCAAAGGTCCGCTGGCTCTAACAACTAAGACCTTTGTTTTAACAAAATTAATTCTTAACATCTCCCGTTGACAATAGTTCGCAAAAATTTGCATTACTCTTTTCAGCCCTATCTGCGTCTGTGATAAAAGGGCCATATCATCTGCATAAAGCAAAAGAGAGACTCTGCGAGAGCCAGTCTTTGGGGCATGAGTGTTATTATCTGTCAGGGCCTGAACTACATCATTTGTATACAGGTTGAAAAGAGCCGGACCTAACAAACAGCCCTGTCTCACTCCTGCATACACTCTCACTGGCTCGTATGAATAAGAATCATTAGATAAAGTAGTCTACGATCAATACCTAGGTCTCTTAGTTTCAACCACAGCCTTTCCCTGCAAACTGAATGGAAGGCCTTTTCGAGATCGATAAAACAGATGAAAAACTTCCTCCGGTCAGCAGTATATTTAGAAATTAGAGCTGATAAGACAAAAATATGGTCTGATGTCGAGCGACCTTTTTGAAAGCCGGCCTGTTCCGGAGCTAATATGCCAGCTTCCTCAAGCCAGTTTTGGAGTTTCACCAGTAGGAGATGAGAATACAATTTAGCGATTATACACAAAAGGCTGATGGGCCTGTAATTCTCAGGGCACTTGGGATCACCCTTTTTAAAGGTGGGAACAATAATGCTCTCTCTCCATGTAGCTGGAAAAGCCCTGGTTTCATTAAGGTGCGTAAATAGGGGTGCAAGTACCCCAGCCCACCATTCCGGATTTCTCTTCAATATCTCGGGTGAGATGTAATCAGGTCCTGGCGCTTTTCCTGATTTTAGGCCATCTATGAGAGACACCATCTCCTCAGTTGTTACAGGAGGCCATTGCGTGAACTCTGCCAATGGGAGAAGATCAAGAATGGGAGGAACCCCTCCTAAATGATTAAATAAAGATTCATAGAACCTCTGCTACTCTAATGAGTATATACTCATCTTCCCCTGAATTCCTTGGACTCTATGGGATGACAGGATTAGCGTCCAAAATTTGCAGGAGTCATTAGCTTTGGCTGCAGCATTTAAATTAGCCCACTGGGTTTGGAAAAAGGATTTTTGCTTGAAATTCCAGAGCTTTCGGTACTTTGAACGAAGTTCTGTCACCCTAGTCCTGAGGGATTGATTGGGATGTCCCCTAAGTTTCTTAGAGGTCCGGCGAAGGTCAGACCTAACCCTACGGCACTCAGAGTCAAACCAGGATGGGAGAGAGTCAACCTGAACCTTAGAGCTCCTGGGACCCTGGGTTCTCCTAGTAATAACCGGAAGAAGTAGGGATACTAGATCCTCATATCTATCCACTATATCTGTATTACCAGCTGCTACTGCCTCTCTTAGGGCGAGCGCTGCCGGGGAAGCAAAAAAGGTATCTATCAATCTTGATTGATGCTCCGACCACTTCACCCTAACAAGGGGAGATACTTCCTCCTCTCTTGAGGACAATGTGTAGATGTTAACAGAAGTCCCACTGACTAAAGGGTCTTCAAAGTACAGATTAAGTGGAAGATGGTTCGATATCCCTAAAGGAACCACTTCTAAACGATGGATCACACAGAGGAGGCTGGGGGATACTAGTATAAGGTCTAAAACGCTGGAACCCTGAGGGGCATGGAAAGTAAAATCTCCCCTCATGTCTCCCTCTACGCACCCATTGATGATAAAAAGATCTAACTCTCCTAGAAACCTGTCCATCAATACCTTCCTTGGTCCAACAATTTGATCTCTGGAGTGGCGGATAGGAAGAGGAGGCAAATCTGCAGAATCTTCTAAGTTTGGGGACATTTGTTGTGCCGGGTTCCCCAAACGAGCATTAAAGTCTCCTCCAATAAGGAGGGGAGCAGCTGGAAACTTTTGAATAGCCAAACAAATCTGTTCTATGATACCATCCCAAATACCTGGAGTATAATAAACAGAGCGATCTGGGGGGATATAAACAATACCTACTAACATTTCGAATCCAGATGGGAATACACAGTGCATAAGGCTAAAATATGCTTTAATTGAACAAATAATCTGAACACTCACAGAAAGTGAGAAAGCAATTAACAAACCTAGCCCACTGCTAGGTTGACCATGAAAATCTGAGGAGGCTGCTTCCAATCAATAGGTGTCAAAACCCTGCCATGAGTTCTGGTTAGGAAGCACTGCTTGCCAAGTCTCTTGTATAAGAATTATGTCATGTGCTGACAAAAAAGCAAGAAAGTCCGGATCTGCTTGGTGACCCTTCCACCCTGAAATGTTCCAGGAAACCAGGGAAATATATCGACCCTGGTTCTTGTCTAGTCATGGTTTGGAAGAAATACATGATAATTTAGATCGTTGTCTAAGAACCTGGCCAGAGGGTTGAGCAGAGGCAATAGGTGGGGAAGAAATAACCCTCGGGGGGCAGGGGGGCTGCAATAGGAGCTGGTGTAGTATTTGGAGGTAGCAAATCTGGACTGACCAGAGGGGCAGAAAAAATAGGAGCCTCATGTGGCGATCCTAATGCCATGGGCGGTGGAAGTGGCAGTGATATGGAAAGCCAACCACGTTGTAATGAAATATTACTATTATGATTACAATTATAGGGGGAGATCTCTCTTCTTTCCACTGGCTTCCCCTCTGATAAACAGCCCAATGCACTGGCGGTCGCTGAAGAAACTAAAACCGGAGGGACAAATCTTTCCCCAGGGAATTCCCCCACCTGAGGGCCCCCAGTATCAGACAACCTAATGGGGGATTCAATCGGTGTAGAGACCTGAGATCGGATGGGGGACAATCGGCAAAGGGTAGGAAGTGACCTTTGCGTATCAAGCGGAGGGGGGTCCGATCTAGTCGTCCCTTCTAAAAGCTCCGCTGTTAATACTCCCAGCTGGGAATATAAGGAGTCTAAACGTTGGAAACATCGGACTTGCATAATTGAGGAGGGGGAAAGCAAGGCCCTAGGTTGATTACCCAACACAAGGGGAGAGCGAATGGGATCTCCCCTTCCTACAGTCGCAGTCCACTCAGTGGGCAGCAACACATTGTTGGACAATGGGGCAATCCTATTCCTTGGACTTGGCGGTCCCCTGAGCCTCCTACGGGGTGGAGTTAGGGAATGGAACCTCTGAGGCAAACCTAGGATGGAGGGACACATCCTTCTGCTTTTATGGAATATCTGGGAGGGTCTTACGCCCATCTCCATAGCAGGTATGATCCCAACAGGCTTGTCTCGTCTGGGAGGAAGCGCCTGGTAGGCGTGAGCCATAAATATTAAATGTCGTTCTAATCGAGATTTCTGCGCCATTATAAGCTCAGGCATCTCATGATCCACAAAAAGAACTAACATCATGTGGCTTGTTGGTAAAATTGAAAGATAATCTACCGATGCGACATCCTAGTTTCTTTAAAAGCGGTCTTAGACGTTTAGCCACATCTAAAGCTGAACCCCACAAAGGCAATGAGACCCCGTTTCTGGACCTGATTGTAAAAATCAGAGCAGTAGGAATATATTCAAATGTACCTGGTTCCTCAGTATAGATTAGGGAGGGAACCACGGCCTCCCTCCCCCGCCCCTGGGGCTGAGCTAAGCAGTCTGGGAGGGGTAATACTGTTGAGGGAGGGGGACAAGGTATCTTATCTGGCACCGGCCTAGAAGTCTCATAAGAGTCCCCCTGACTCCTCTCAGACCTACCACTCCTACCTGGAGTCTGTCTAACCCTGACATCTTGCAAAAGCCCTTCAACTAAATTAATTTTTGATTGTATACAAGACATTTTCCCAAACATAAATTGAATTGTCTCAGCAGTGAGCAAAATATGTTCAGTCAGAAAGGTAGCCAATTTCCCTCCTACTGGAAAGGCTTCTCCCAGATCAGCTAGAATCATATTTCTCGAGACAGGGGGATCGTTACTCGGGGGAGGATCATAGACCTCAGCCTCCTGAAAGCAGGGTGCCCTCTCATTAGAGGCAGAGGAGCGTAAAGATAGGGGAAAAGATCCATGTCCGTCAGCCATAGGGGGGTAGCTAACTTCCCCCCTACATATAGATGGTTTGCTAAGAAAAGAGTCCAAGTGTCCCTGTTTAAGTACCTTTGGGGGGGGGAAACCCCTCCATCCTCTGCTTCAACCCATCTAGAGGAAGCCATCCGTAGAAAATTTTCAGAAAATCTGTACAAATCTTAACTTCCTGACAACCCCCAAGAAAAACTCACAGGGGAGGGAGTTCCTGCTCCAGGGAGCACCAAAGGGAGCGCAAAAGGGCACGCCCTTGTGTGCACAGCCCTTCGGCGCGCTGCCCCGGCACCGCCGGAATGCTGCTTGCCTTTTTCTTCCCCGCAGGTTGATGACGCTGCCTCTGGGAACACCCTGCGTTCAGGTGAGTCACTCAATTCAATTAAGCAACAAAGCCCCGCTCAGCCTCCCGCTGCTCCAAAAGAACATATTGGAAAAGCAGAAGTAACTGCAAGAAGCCACCTTCAAGCTATACTGCACTTCTTTACTGGTACGGGCAGGAGGAATATCAATGGTGCAGTTAAGGTCTTTGAGACCAAGGCCAGAGCATCTTTTTTATACAGGGATGAGCTTTGGGCTCCCTTGTCCCATAAAGACTTAAATTACATATGACAAGTTTTTTGAGACAGTTGCTGAAAGTACCCAATGGCACCACTGCTGCTGCCATTAGGTTGGAGACCGGGTTACGTGGCTGGACAGTTGTGGCCTGGGAACGAGTCTCCCTGTATTGGCTGAAGAAATCAAGGACGACTCATGATAGTCTAGTCAGCCTGGTGTCTCAGGACTCCTTTGTCAATTCTTGGCTTAAGTCTGTCCTTAAGCAGGTGGCCCAACTTGGGTTTTCCGAAGCTTACTTGGGGGCCAAGGAGTATTCTGCAACTAGGAGGGAGATTCAGGTAAGATCTAGGGAAATAAATTATCAGGAGGAATTGACAGCAGCTGCTAATTCATCACATTAGAAGGACCATGGTGCAGTGGCTCCCCAGCTGGGATTTATGGCCCAGTATCTGTCAATGGCTGCTACCTTTAGGGAAATTTTTTTGTTTCTTTGCGCAAGGTTGAATGCATTACCAACTTCTGTTTTATCAGGGCATTTTCAAGGGATCCCCTACGGGGAACGTTTATGCCCTTTTGATTTTTTGGCTACAGAGTCAATTCACCATATTTTATTTGAGTGCAGACTTTACGAGCTTCTGCGGTTACAATTTTTGCATTCATTGATAGCCACCCTGGGGAATCTGATAGGTTTTTTGAATTTCTTGCTTTACGGGATGTTCATCTGAACATCTGTCGACATTATGAAGTTCCTGATGAGGGCTCTTGAGATGAGGGACAGAATTCTTCTGTTCAAGCCCTTGGCTAGTGAACCAAATGGGGAATTGGTTGTATGACATTGTTTATTGCAGGATTGGCATATAGAATCTGAAGTTTTAGTTTAACCCCCTCCCCTTTTTTACCCTCTTTTTGGGAATAGGGGAGGTGAGATTTCTGAACTGTTTGTAGTTGTTGTGTTTTTTATCTGTGTTTTTGTATCTTGTATATGAACAATGACCTATGGTCACGTTTGAATAAATTATTTGATTTGATAGGACACTTGGTGAGATGGACCATTGACCCAGCTTAATCAGATCTCATGTTCACTGACTTTAACAAGAAGAATTGGCCACTGATTACAGCTGTCCTGATGTGCTTTGTAAATCCAGTGTGTGGGGAATCTCTAGGGGTATATTCACAGGTCACGTGTTCTAGCGGCTATAAGAGAGGGGTGGGGGAACCTTTGGCCCACAGGCTAAATCTGGTCTGTGGTGGTTTTTTAGTTGGTGCCTTTCCAATTCATAATTCTGTGGACCCAGTCCCTGCCCTCAAGCACTGAAGAGTGAGCTCAGGGGAAGGAACTGAGGACATGCTCTCAAGGACAGGGGATGGATACATGGAATAGATCTGTAATCTGGATCCTCCCCTTTCCACCATCCTGAGCTCACCTCTTAAGCACCCCTCACCCCCAGCACCTGTGCAGACCATAGAGCTTGTACTAATTTTCACAGTCACCCACAGGATGGGAAAATTTCCCTATCCCTGCTATAAAAGCTGTGGGAAAAAGTGTTCAGATGCTAACTTGGTGGGAAACCATCATAGGATTGCGATGGTGCTCTTTTCCTGTGTTTGTGTTTGTAACATCTGAAACTGTCATGGATGATAATCTAAGGGCCTGGTTGTGTGCGAGAGCCCCAGACTCCTCTTGGGATCCTAAGGTTCACAGGGCCTTCAGGCTTCAGCTTGTGCCATTAACAAAACACTGTTTTTCTCATATCGTTCTCTTGTGTGTAGGATCCTCTCTCCTTTGGTGCAGTATTAATATCACCCAGCAATAAACACAGAGTCTGCACTCTGCAAATCCCCAAAGAAATCATATTTTTGTTCCTGCTGTCACTGCGGCAGTAAGAATAATGTGCTTTATTGATGTCTCTGTTTCCTGGCGGAACAGTATAAATATGCATGGGCACACTGGGGATGTATTTATACAAAGGGGAATTATCTCTAAGAGCCAGTCCAGTGGGATCATTAAAATGAATCTTTTTAAAAAAAAAAAATTTATTGAGTTTTATTGTTTCCATGTACAGTATACAACAAAAATGCTATCTGAACTTACACATTTCCTTGCCTAAACCTTCCATGTACATGTATTCCTTAAGTGAAGGTATTTAAGTACTCTTCATAAACAACATCAAACATCGTACAAACATTATTAACAACAAAACAATATCCATGTCTTTTGCACCTTTACAACTGAGCCAAGGGATCATCTTTCTCTCTCTCATAGCTGTTCATCTTAAGTGCTCGGCTACATGTTAGCTTTCCATCAGCTTTATTATGTCCTCATTTTGTGGACGTTTGTTCTCCAGGGCACACACAATTGGTGTCCACACCTTTTTCATTTTTTCATCGTTGTGGATCCTTGCATGAAGCTGTTCCATACTGAAGCGGTACCACAATCTCTGTGTCCATCCCTCTTCTGAAAGTTCCTCCTCTGCTTTCCAGTGCTTGGTGATTATATTCAGTGCTGTCAAAAACAACACTTTAACCGAACTCTGATACCCCTTAATTCTTTCTCCTTCTGGGAAAAGACCCAACAAACCTATCTCTGGTTTGAACGGAATTAGTTCTCCAGCTACTTTGTTAACTGTTTTCCAAATTTTTCCCGAGAACAGACTAATCTTACTGCATCTCCACCAGCAGTGCATATAATCTGCTTGTTCCTCACAACCCTTCCAGCAAGCACCTTTTCCCCCCGTGCCTATGTGCTTCAGTCTCATTGGAGTCAAGTAAAACCTAGTTGTTAGTTTTATTTGTATTTCTTTAACCTCCATTGAGAAAGCGCAGTTATGCATGTGATTCAAAACCTTTTTTTCCTCTGTTTCTCCTGTCTCTTATACACATCTAGATGTGTATAAGAGACAGAGCTTATCTCTTACTAGGTTTTCTATTTTTTGTATTGCAATAAATTTCCCCACCTTAAACAGTTGTTGGACTCTGGTCAATCCAGCCGCTTTTAATTTCCCTCTTATCGCATTAACCAGATTTGATTCTCTCATAAACATTGAATTAATAGGAGTATACGGTGACATCCCTTGGCAAGTTCCTAGTTTCCTTTGGCTCTCATTCCAGGCTTTTACCAGCATGCCTGCAAAGGGATGCTCTCCCCTCACCTGTTTATTCAATTTGCCTTTGTCCACAATCAGATCTTTTAAAGTTTGCACCTGAGTAGATTCTTCTCTAACTTCACCCAATCTGATGTTTCTGCTTCTTGGTACCACTCAGACAAGGCACTAAGCACCGCCACCTTATGGTATAATTTCATGTCTGGAAAGTTAATCCCCCCTCTTTCTTTAAGCCTCAGGATAGCCAACTTCTTAATCCTTGGTTTCCTCTCATTCCAGATTAAGTCCTTAATTAACACATCTATCTCTCTGAAGAATGCTTCAGGGAGGCATATAGGAAGAGCCATCATCTTAAATAATATTTTAGGTACTATCAACATTTTGAACAAATTAATCTTGCCCATCCAAGATACCATCATGTTTTGTCATGGCCTGATTTCTTCTTTTAATTTTTTACCCAATGGGGCAAAATTTAAAGAATATATATCTTTTAGATTTTTAGGAATGATCACTCCTAAATATTTTATGCCTGCTTCGGTAACCGGAAATGGTGATATTCTTTTTAGATGTTGTTCTTGTTCAGGATTTTGGCCAATAATCATTGCAAACGATTTATCTCTGTTAACTTTGTATCCTGCTATTTTCCCAATTACTTTTAATAGCTCTGGAAGGGAGCTTTCTGAATCCGTAATATAGAGAAGAAGGTCATCTGCATATAGAACTAACTTATGCACATTATCCCCTATCTTCACCCCCCTTATAAGCTCATTCTGCCTAATCACATTGGCTAATAATTCTAGTAATAGGATAAAAAGTAGTGGTGACAGAGGGCATCCTTGTCTTGTCCCTCTCTCCAGCCTAAAGCTGTCTGTTAAGCTGCCCTTTATTATTAGTCTTGAAACTGGCTCCTTATATACCGCCTTCACCCAGGTCATAAAATTTCCCTGAAGTCCCATCTTATTCATGATCAGGAACAGACACCTGGGGTCTGTAAAATCGAAAGCCTTCTAAGCATCAGCTCAAATAATCATGCCCAAGTTCCGTTGCTTTTTTAGTGCATATACTATGTTTACTGTTTTCCTAATATTATTTTTTCCTGGACTTACGGGAATGAAGCCCGTCTGATCTTTATGAATGATTTCAGAAACCACTGCTCTCAGTCTATTTGCCAGAATTTTTGCAAAAATTTTGTAGTCTGCATTGAGCAGAGAGATTGGCCTAAAGGTTCCACATTGATCCTGTGGTCTGCCTGGTTGGGGAATCTGGGAAATGACTGCTTTATAAAAATCCTGTGGCATTTCTTCCACTATCAACATATTATTGAATACTGCTGACACGGAAAGGGGCCCGGGTGGACAAGCCCCCAGAGGATGCCGGCCCAGCCTGGGTGGAGGAGGAGGAGGAGGAGGAGGACCCACAGGGGAGATGAGGGAGGAAGCCCTCCACAGAGGGGGCCGGTGGAGGCTGCAGGAGACCAGGGACTTCATACAGATCTGGGGAACCCTGGAGTACCAGCTGGAGCTCGTGATCAACCAGTGCAATGAGCATGTCTACCAGGACATAGTGGGGGACATGGAGGTGGTGGGGCACCATCGCACCATGGCACAGTGCCGCTCCAAGGCCAAGAAGCTGAAGAGGGGGTAGAAGGTCATCAGGGACAACAATAGGCGGTCTGGACACGGAGCCCGGACCACCCCCTTCTATGCCCTGGACTGAATACTGCACATGAAGGGGTCGATAGTCGCCCCATGGCTGGTGGAGAGCACGGTGGTCCAGGGCAGGGAAAGGGCTGAGGTACCCCCGCCCCTCGCCTCCCCCCTGGTAGACACAAGCTCAAGGGCCCTGGACCCCCAGGAGGAATGCCCCAGGTCCTCTGACTAGGGATGGGTGAACAGATCGTGGTTCGAGTTCGGCCATTCGGTTCGGCTGCGTTCGTTTCGTCCGTTCGGTTCGTCCGTTTGGTTTGGTTTGTCGGTTCGAATATTCGGCCGTTTGGTGGTTCGTATCGAACGTTGAGTTCGGATTCGGGATTCGGTTCGGTCGGGATAGGTTCGGTCTTTAGTTCGGTGCAATCGGGAACTGAAAATGACATTTAGTTTTTGAAATAAAAGGAAAAAACTAAAAAACATATTTCTGGCCATAACATTTTTGTTTCTTATTACTTTTTGATGATATTTAGGGAGA
>QEPC01012515.1:109580-119935 GCA_003113815.1 Sphenodon punctatus
CTGTCCCCTCTCCTTGTCTCCCCCTCCTTGTCTTTTAGATTGTAAGCCACAGGCAGGGACCGCATCTGATTGTATGTTCTGTACAGCGCCAGGTTACTACTGGCGCTTTATAAATGTTTAATAATAATAATAATAATAAATTTTCTGGCCCTCTATAAAGTCCCTTACTCTTCTCCTTTTCTGAAGGGAATTAAGGTCCCTGACATTCAGGGTTAAAGTTTTAACTTCCCTCATGGAGAGATTTCAGCTTCCTTTCCCCTTCAGGAGCAGTTTTCTCATCCTTGAGGTTCTTTTGCCCTTTTGCACCCCCAATATTTAGAAGTTTGTTCTCTTCCTTAGCTCTAGTTGCTTTACAGATCTTCAAAGTACCCTTGTTTTCTTGTTTATACCCCTTCTTCGTAACCTTTGGACATGGATCATATTATTTACCTTGAATTTCCCCCTTTGCCTCCCCTCTTCCTTCCCCCCCTTCTGCCTTCCTTGGCACCCATCTCCTTCCCCCTCCGTGGAGACCCTCTAGGGACTGTTTGCCATTTGATGTTACACATTTGTGCTCCATCTAGCCCCCCCTTTGCCCTTTTTATCATTTATTTATTTATTTTCACCAGTCATAACACCCCTACCATATATATCCTTTAACATTATTTATAAACCCAAATTTTACTTCTCACTTCATCAGAATTCTAGTATTCTTATCTTTAAATGTTCAACTTTTATATGAGTCATTGAACATTTGCCTGGTTGTTTGCTGCTGCAGGCAATGAGGCCAGAAAGGCCTCCAAGTTCTGTGTTTTTTCAAAAATCCTCTTCTTTCCCTCTTTAACGATCATCATGCATGCTGGGAAGATCAGCCTTGGCATCAAGCCCCTTTCTATCAGTGTAGGAAAGTATCTGGACCACCTCAGCCTTTTTTTCATCATGTCAGAGGCATAGTCTGATTGAATCTTCACTGCTCTCTGATTGAATGTCAGCTTCTGCTTTATTCATGCTTGTCTTAGAATCTGCTCTTTCAATTGATAGTCAGTAAATTTAATAATGATAGGGCAGGGGGGCTGTGTTTCCCACTTTGGGGCGCCCCACTCTGTGAGCCCTGTCCATATTTGCCACGTGGAATTGCTCCCATTCAGGGAAGTTCTCCTTTAGTAAGGCTTTGATCAGATCACTTACCACTTCAGTCCCCTTGATTAATTGATCCCAGTAAAGAGTAAGTTTCCTCTGTGCGACCTGTTCTCTAGATCTTCACACTTTTCTCTTAATGTCTCAGTTATTTTCTTAAGTTCAGCAAGCTGTTGGTTTGATGTGAGGGCCTGGTCCTCCACCGCGGAGATCCTGTCCTCCATTACCTCGATCCTCCTTGCTAGCCCTTCTAACTTCCTGTTTCCCTCATCCACCGAGGAATTTAATTTTTTCATGTCAGATCAAATCTCTCTTTTCATTTATCCTATTAATTTGTGCAGGGACTTACTTGACTCGCTGTCTTCTCCAGAGTCTGATTAAATTGACCCCTTGTCAGTTTTGCATGCTTCACTGGTCATGCTTGTCTCACTGGTCTGCCTGTCAGCTTCTCTGGGCCGTGCCGTGGAACTTCTCCTGCAGAATCTCTCCAAGGCATTTTCTTGTGAGATCTTCTGCCGGTTCTTGTTCTTCCCAGTCATGCTTGATCAGTTTTCTTTATTTGGGTTCTTTCCAGTCACCACCTTTTTTTCGGGGAATGCAAATTAGGGCTTGGGGAGTGGAGCACCGGCAATCCCCAGCTACCCGCTGTCGCACATGCTTAGATCTCCCATTAAAATGAATCTTGATGTGATCTTTAAAATAAACATAGAAGGACCATAATGCAACAGTGTCAGCTTTCTTAGGACCCACCCCCTAGGATGTCACCACCTAGGTTAGTGTGCGACTTCCTTGACTATGTAATCTGTGCAAATTTAACCTGTGACTACATTAGAACACAGTCATCCAATTGCTTAAGCAACGCATTAATGGGAGATAAAGCCATGGTGAGTTAGCAGTTCCAAGGGTGTTTTTACATGGAAGAGCGTTGTCCTGTATTTTAAAAGTCTGGGTTGGGGAAAACCCCATGGGGTGGGATTTAGACACTCCTCCCCAGAATGGAAGTCACCTGGTTGCCACTGAAAACATTGGTGCTGGCCTACTCCTGGATGTTTTGAGATGTGGACATGTAAGACCTCAGCTATTGAGGTCTTACTAAGTCTGTGTCTCAAAACATCCGGAAGACGCCTAGCGCCGCTGTTTCCAATGGTGCCCTGGCAACTTTCAGTCTGGGGAGGAGTGTCTAAATACCACACCACCCCTCCAACATGGAGGTTTCCCCAACTTGGACTTTTAAAATACAGGAAAAAGCTCTCTCATGTAAAAACACCCCAAGATGTACACCAGAATGGTTCCTGGAGGAGCTGCTTGGAAATGTCAATATGAAACAAATTTTTGATGAAAAATCCAGTATCAAAAAGGCTGAAATTTTCTTGAGCTAGCTAAATTCTGGAAAAAGTCTGAAATTGCAAGTCCCTCTGCTGTAGTCATATATGATAGCTTTTAGTTATGCCAGCAGGTGCTTAAATGTGCTCTGAAGGGGGGCAGGGTGTACACATGTACATGCTGGTTACGCAGAGGGCATGGGGTGGAGGAGGATATAATCTGCTTTCCAGTCCCTTGAGTCCCTCCTTATCCATCCCAGTCTGGAGGGAAATGCAAGACCTCCTCTGTCCCCTGCAAGCTACCAGTAATCTTGTATGTATGTGTGTAAAAACCACAAGGATAACACAAACGCATAGTGCCCTGGTATTCCTAGAGATGTTGCTCTGGAATATGCATACACCACCATTGTGAAAAACTACTACTGAGTTTCTCTCTTTATTCCTTCCTTTCCCCCTGGTTCACCTGAGGGAGTTAACCCCAGTTATATAAACACCCCTTATAGCCATTTTGCCAAAATTTATTCCAGCATTTGAGCCTGTGTGAGGCTTGGCTATGGAGAGTCACTGATGGTGGTGATGATGCTCTGCTCACCCCAGACCACCTCCTCCCATCCCTGCTCTGCTGTTTCCCTTATGGACACAGACTATTCCCTTACTTCTCCCTTTACATACTCTGTTCCAAAGCATCAGGGACTGCTTGCCTGGAACGTCAAGGCTGTTTGCCAACTTTGCAGCAGGTTGAATACAAGACCATGGGTGCAGCAATGTGGGTCAATCCCCAAAGCCAACAGAACCCCAAACAGAGGGAAAATAACTTAATCAAGGTTACAGTTCAAGCAGACACTTTGGTATTGGAAACCACAGAGTATTAAAAGTCAGAATCCTGAAACATACTTGAATGAATGACATGGAATGCCTATTGGAAACAATGTAGGAAATAAATACCAACTGGCGATAAGGGAGACATATGAAAAATATGCTTTAATTTAATGAGCTGTAAATAAACAAAATGGAGTTACATTGCCAGTAGGAAACAGCAGGAAGGGCTGGGGTGAAAATACAAATGCTGCACATGGATTGCCAGGTTGTGGTGGTGGCCAGGAGTGCTTTTCATCAGAAGATGAGAATGTGCAAACTTTATCAGATTTGGATTTGGCTACCATCATCCATGCTTCCGTAACCTCGAGGCTAGGCTACTGCAATGTGCTCTGCGTAAGGCTGTCCTTGATGACTGTTCAGAAACTGCAGTTGGTGCAGAATGTGACAGTCTGTTTTCTGTTGAAGGCGGACCACCGTGAGTACATTACATCCGTGATCAAGAGTCTTCACTGGCTGCCAATAGCTTTCCAGGCACAATTCAAGGTGCTGGTTTTGACATATAAAGCCCTAATTGGCCTGGGCCCCAGGTATCTGAAAGACCACCTCTTATTCTCTCATGTTCCATTGCAGCCTCCAAGACTGGCCAGGAGCACTCTCTTGCAAGTACCATCTGCCTGTAAGATTATCACAAAAAGGGCATGTAGACAAGCATTCTTGGTGGCTGCCCCACAATTGTGGAACTCCCTCCCCTTGGAGATCTGTCTAAGTCCAAGCCCACTCATCTTCCAGATGAGACGGAAGCCCTTTTTGTCTGTCAGGGTTTGGTGAGATTGGGCGCAGGGACTGGGCGACTTATGGGGAAATTTTAGCTGTTTTTATATTATGTAAGTTGCCCTGAGCCTCCTTAATAGGAAGGGCTGGGTAAAAATTGGAATAAAAAAATACAAATGGGCCAGGGAGAAGGGGTGGAACAACAGAGGGGAGGTCTATTAGGGAGTGGATGGAGTTACTATTTGTTTAAATTTGTATCCCAAAAGCTCAGAGCGGCTAACAACATAAAAATCCATAAAAGCAAAATTTAAAAAAAACAAACCAAAAAACCCCAACCATACCACATCCCCCCCAGAAAACACCACTTTTCTAGAGTTTAAACTAGTGCTGAATCAAGCAATTGCAGCAAAAACCATTTCCATCGAAAACCAACCATTAGCCTGTAATTGCACGATGAGGAAACTTACCAGGTTTTTCACTATTTTTGATGGTTCCTGTTTGGTAATTGCCATTGTTCAGTACTTCTGGTAATTCTTCCTAGACAGGAGCAGCCACACACCATGTAACATTCCTTACATGCTGCTTATGTTTGCATTTGTACAATCACAAGTTTACTACATAACTTTCATAGGGATGTGCGAACAGATCGCAGTTCGAGTTCGGTCATTCAGTTCAGTCTGGTTCGGTCCGGTCTTTAGGTCCGGTCGTTCAGTTCGGTCACCGAGTTCAGATTCGGTTCAGTCGCCTAGTTCAGGTTCAGTTCAGACATTCGGAAAAAGGTATCGCGAGATCCTGTGATCGTGCCGGAAACCGGAAATTCGAGTGCATGTGGAGCTTGTGTGGGTGAGAGCGTGTGTTGTGGCTGGCTGGGTGTTCAGTTCATGTGTTTTGGCTGTTTGTGTGTTTGGCTTGGCTGTGTTGTTTTGGCTGGTTGGTGAGTGTTGGTGGGTGACTGTTGGCTGTCTGTTTTTTTTTAAATAAAATAAAATGAAGAAGGCTGTTCTAATTAAACACCAGGGGGCCAAGGTGGTGCTCCCAGAGCCAGTGGAGGAAGAGGAAGCGGCCACAGGAGGTGCTGCCAGGTTTGTAATTTTTTTTTTACTTTGAGGACAAGAAAGGCTCTATCCATTAGCATGAGCTCAGTGGTGTGTGGGTGGGTGCATGGGTGGTGGGCATCAGTCAGGCACAAACAGTGGGCATCAGTGGGTAGCAGTGGATGTCTGCCACAGAGAGAGAGGGTACTGTAGTGTGTGGGACTCTTCCAGAAGTCAGGCACAAGCATGAGCAGCACCCCCACCCAAACATATGCCGGTCAGCCATCCCTAGCAAGGGTCTCTACTCTCCAGTTGCCATCCCTATGCACCCCCAAATAAGGACAGGATTTGCACGTGCCAGCCAGGGTCTTTCCAGTTGCTATCCCTAGCACCCCAAGGAGTGCAGGATTTGCACGTGCCAGCCAGGGTCTTTCCAGTTACCATCCCTAGTGCCCCAAAGAGGGCACGATTTGCATGTGCCAGCCAGGGTCTCGTCTCAATTGCCATCCTTCCCTAGCACCCAAAGAAGAGCAGGATTAAATGCATTTGCCAGCCAGGGTCTTTCCAGTTGCCATCCCCCACTAGCACCCAAATAAGGGCAGGATTTGCACATGCCAAAAAGGGTCTCTCCATTGCCATCCCTCCCCAGCACCAAAAGAAGGGCAGTATTTGCACATGACTGCCAAGGTCTCTCCATTTGCCACCCCTAGCATCCCCTAGCACCCCAAGGAGGGCAGGATTTGCACATGCCAGCCAGGGTCTCATCTCCATTTCCATCCCTCCCTAGCACCCAAAGAAGAAGGGCAGGATTTGCATGTGCCAGCAAGGGTCTCTCCTTTGCCATCCCTAGCACCCCAAGGAGGGAGGACTAGCGGCATCATCATAAATGCATGATATTACTTAGGTGTTGTTTATCTATTCCTGTTCCTTTTTCAGAGAGGGTGAGGAATCACCAGATGCCGGTGCTGGTGCCATGTGAAGGACACCGATGAGGAGGTTGCCAGTGCCACTTCCAGACAGCGGGTGCACAAGGTCCGATGTCTGGTGGTGGTATGATAACGAGAATGGATTCACCGTCTGCAAGGTAAGGCACATGGGCTGGAATAACAGGTTATGCATTGCCCTCTATGACCTGTTAGGAACGGAAGTCCCCTGCAGATAGAGATTGTCGCCCACCCACTTGTGGAGACAGTGTGTTTGTGTGTTTGGGCATGGCTTGACACAGACCATTGATCTGATGCAGTATGGCACTTCTTATGTTCCTTCCTATCTTTTATGTTCTTTAGGAATGCGGCAAAAGATTCAAATGAGCCAGGGAGGGGACCACATCTGGCCTAATTCGTGTACGCCAAGAAAGCGCACAACCTGACGGTGACGCGTGGGACCTCTGGCGTGCAGCATCAGCACCAGAAGAAGGGGGGGGAAGGCAACCCAAAAGACAAGACACCAATGCCCTTCCCCCTCCTCCAGCTCCAATGTGGAGTCCCCTGGGAGTCTCCAGCGGCAAGGGCCTTTTGGGATGAGGTGGAGAGGCCCACCTGGGACTAGGGATGGGAGAACATGGTTTAGTAGTTCGGAGTTCGGACCGAACTCAATCAGTTCGGTAGACCGAACCGAACTTCTGAACCAAACTTGATTTTTGAACCGAACAGAACTGAACCAAATTTCTGAACTCAGCTATGTTTTCCCATCCCTAAAAGATAATATTCCATTTAGTTCAAAGGGGTTTGAATTTCCAAACTTTGTTCGGAAGTTCGGACTTCGGACCGAACTCGAATAGTTCGGTCGACTGAACCGAATTTCTTAACTGAACCAAACCAAAATGAATTTCTGAACTCAATTCTCTTTGCCCATCCCTACCTGGGACTTTGTGGCCAGCCTGCAGCAGACAACAGCCACCATGGAGTACCAACAGAAGGTGGAGGCGTACGTGCAGTACGTCTCAAAGTACATCTCCACCGAGATGGCTGACCTGGAACTCTTCCGCCAGTTGGTCTCCAACTGACAGGTGGCCATGGCAGGGACCATCGACTATGCCATCGAGCACGGCTATGAAATGCCGGTGGGTGTGATGCCCCCTGCCCTTCCCTCCCGTGTACCCCTTCTGCCTTTCCCCCAACTTCCGGGGGCAGGCCCAAAGACTTATAGATAGCTAAGTTTCCTTTCTCATTTAAAATGTTTGGTTTTTGTTTTATAATGTTGTTGTTGTTCTTGTTGTTGATGTTGTTTTATTAATAAAAGTTATATTTGTTGTTATTGTTACAAGCTTAGTTTGACCTGGACAATCTTTTATCCCTCTGTGCTGAAGTTCTGGCTGGCAGGTGGCAGAATCTCATAGAGCTTGTCGATCCCTACCAGCAGCACCTGGCACCACATGTAGCGTAGTTAAGGTATTAACCCAAGATGTTCCAGGCAGCAGCAGGGTTACAACTTGAAGAGAGCCCCCCAGGAGGGGCAGGGCTTGTGTCTGTGTGGCTGTGCCAGAGAGAAAGAGAGACAGGCTCTTTTGACAGCGGACATCCACGGGTGGGTGCAGAGGAGTAGGCTTGTGGGGGGGCAGGCTTGCAGGCAGGCACCGGTGGCTGCTGGCCAGTCAGGCATGAGCAGCAGCAGCACCCAGAATGGAATGACAGCCCCCTGTGACTGGAATGATGGTCCCAGAATCTCGTTGATGGTTCCTGGAATGGGCAGGCATGACTGCTTCAGGTATAGTGGAGTGACAGCCTAAAGCCTATGGGAGTTGAATGATGTCCCTAGAATTAGTGCATGGATGGGCACACTGCATTCAATCATGTGATTGGTAGGTATAGGTAGGAATGCACACAGGCAGGCACATAATACGTTCCATGTTTTGTTATATTCCATCTCATTCTGGTAGGTTTGCTGCTGCTGGATATGGGCATTGGGCACAGATGAGAGTTCTTCCTGGTTCTGGCAGGTGGCAGCTTGAGCTGGCCTCCCCTCCACCCCATCTCTCTCATTCTAGTGGGAAGCCTCTCTCTCTCTCACTCTGGCCATATAGTGCAGGTGACAGCATGGGTGGGATCGTGTCTGTCTCTTCTTCTAGCAGTGGGGAGAATTTCTCTCTCTCTCTCTCTCTCTCGGCAGCAGCTGGGCAGGCAGACAGGCACCTTGGCATGAGAGGCAGGAAGACGGGCTGAGGCAGGCATTGAGCTTGGTGGCAACCTGGTGTACAGAACCTTAGCACAGACAGCATATAGGCCTGGGGGTCATTTGGACAGCAGGCAGTGGGTTGCCAGGGTACAGAACCATTGGCACAGACAACATATAGGCCTGGGGGCCATTGGCACTAGCAGCAGCAGACAGTTGGTTTCCAGGGTACAGAACCATTGGCACAGACAACATATAGGCCTGGGGGCCATTGGCACTAGCAGCAGCAGACATTGGTTGCCAGGGTACAGAACCCATGGCACAGACAGCATATAGGCCTGGGGACCATTGGCAGCAGCAGGCATTGATTTCCAGGGTACAGAACCCTTGGCACAGACAGCATATAGGCCTGGGGGCCAATGGCAGCAGCAGATTGATGCAGGGTGTTTCCAGGGTACAGAACCCTTGGCACAGACAGTACATAGGCCTGGGGGCTATTGGCACTAGCATCAGCAGAGAGTGGGTTTCCAGGGTACAGAACCCTTTGCAAAGACAGCATATCGGCCTGGGGGTCATTGGCAGCAGCAGCAGACATTGGTTGCCAGGGGAGGCAGGTAGGCAGTGTGGCATGAGCAGCAGTCAGTCAGACTGAGGCAGGGTTTGAGCTTTGCAACCTGGGCTGATGGGCAGACAGGCAGCATGGCATGAGAAGCAGTAGGGCATCCAGGCTGGAACATTGGCAACAGGGCACTCAGATAGGCTAGCAAAGACTGTGCAGCACGCAAGAGAGAGAGACAGTCAGTGTCACATAGGCAGGCTGAGATCCTGTAGCCACTAGCCATAGGCCGGCTGGCAGCCTTACAGTTTCCCAATGCCACCCTGTGTTATGAGGTCAGTCAGATAAGGCGGCCGAGGTCATCTAGTATGAGAGAGAGGGGGCAGAGGGGATCCAGACATTGGGAGGGAGGGACAGCACAGCAGCAGCACAGCAGCAGTAGCTCTAGTCCAGATTGAGGAGGAGAAGGAGGAGCCACGTCCCATGACTGCCCCTGGCATGGGATGGCGTGTGCCACTGCACCATCAATTCTTGTCCAGAGGCAGCTCAGGGAATCCCAGCAGTGGAAGGTTCACCTTAATGAACAGCAACTGCTCCACCAACTTGGCCCCCAGTCTCAGGCCTTGCGGGGAGCAAATGTCCCCCACTATAGAGTACACCCGCTCGCTGGGGACACTGGTGGGCAGGACATGATACCTTTAGTCACTTTCAACAGGGCCGGCCACACATTGGCCTTGCCGGCCCAGCAGGCCAAGGGATTGCTGCTGGGATCAATGCATGGCTCCTCCTCCAGGTAGGTCACTATGACTGCTGAGGCACCATCGTACTCCCTTTCGTAGCTCTGCCTGGGAACCACCTTCACCACTGCCCTCAGCTACGCTGCTTGCCCTATTGTGCTGGTGCTGCTGCTGCTACTGCTAGGACTGGGGGCAGGGATAGATCCACCTGACTGAGAGGGGTGGTTGCTCACCCTCCCACCATCCCCAGGGGTGTCCTGCTGCATGGCCTGCTCTGCCTGCCAGACCCTCTCCACCAGCTCATCCTTCCAGAAGGCATAGAAAGTTGTCTGGCATTGTTGCAAGGACATATTGCTCCCGCTGCAGGAGCACATCAAAATGCACCTCCAGCCCTGACTTCAGCTTCTGCACCAGGTCAAGCGCTTCATCCGCCAGCTTCCTGCCTGCAGAGCCACAGTCCAGCCCCCCGAGAATCTCATCCAGACTCCTGCGGAGACTATGGACCAGAGGGGTCACCTGACTGAGGGTGGCGGTGGAGCCTCTCACGGTCTCCGTTATTTATTTATTTATTTATTTATTATTTAAACAAATTTATATCCCGCCCCTCCTGCAACGCAGCCCGGGGTGGCTCACAACCATAAAACAATTAAAACAATAAAATACATTAAAAATTCAGATAAAAACAATCAAATATTCAATATAAATATTAACAGGGCTAGACAAAACAAATGGGTAGGGGATTAAAAAAACCCTCCCTCCCCTCCCCCAAAGGCCTGAGCAAACAGCCAGGTCTTACAGTTCCGCTGAAATGTTAAAAGGCTTGGGGCCAGGCGAGCTTCCTCCGGAAGGGAGTTCCACAACCGTGGCCCCACTACCGAGAATGCCCTCT
>QEPC01012515.1:133359-200859 GCA_003113815.1 Sphenodon punctatus
GGCCCCCCGGGCATGTCACCCGGCCCCTTCCCACCACCCCTCCCCGGCCCCTGCCATGGCCTCTGAGTGGCCCGGGATCCCCTACCGGTGCCCCTGTGGTCTCCCCCCTGGAGCGTGTGCCTCACCTGGTTCCTCCACATGCTGCCTGGGATCCTCGGCACTGGCCTGCTCACCCACCTGGGTCTGGTGCCTGGGTGTTCCGTGCCCTGTGGGCAAGGAGGGGGGGTTGTTGGTGTAGGGGTGTGCGGGTGCCCGGGAGGGTCCTGGGGGCCCTTCCGGCCTTGCTTGTGGGGGCTGGGGCTGGCCTCATCCTGTTCATCCCCCCCTTGGCCCCTGCCCCCAAGGGCCCGGTCCCTCTCCTCTCCAGGTTACCTTCTTATCCTCAATGTCAATCTCAGATCCCTCCGAGGCCGGACCCTCCATGTGGGAATGCTCCCCCTAGGACCACTGACTGAGAGTGATGAGGGTGCCGGCCTCGGACTCTGCCTGTCCATCCTGGGGGTGCGTGCTCTCCGGGCTGCTGTCCAGGGGGGTCTGCAGGTGCCAGAGGTCCTGGGGTGTTCCTCCTGGGGGTCCGGGACCCTGGAGCTTGTGTCTACCAGGGGGCGGTGAGGGGAGGGGGTACTTTGGCCTTTTCCTTGCCCTGGGCCACTGCGATCCCCACGAGCCGTGGGGCAACTATCGATCCCTTCATGTGCAGGATGTGGTCCAGGGCATTGTAGAAGGGGGCGGTCTTGGCTCCGTGTCCGGACCACCTGTTGTTGTCCCTTATGGCCTTGTACCCGCTCTTCAGCTCCTTGGCCTTGGAGCAGCACTGTGCCATGGTGCGATGGTGCCCCACTGCCCCCATGTCCCGCACTATGTCCTGGTAGATGTGCTTGTTCTGCTGGTTGAGCGCAAGCTCCAACTGGTACTCCAGGGTCACCCAGATCCGTATGAAGTCCCAGGTCTCCTACAGCCCCCACTGGCCCCCTCTGTGGTAGGGCCTCTGCCCTTGTCTCCACTGTGGGTCCTCCTCCTCCTCCTCCTCCTCCACCCGGGCTGGGCCTGTGTCCTCCAGGGGCTCATCCACCCGAGCCTGTTTCCATGTCTGTGGGATGCAGGGGAGGGGGGGGTTATGTTTGGTTGTGGTTATGGCCCCTCTTGCGGGCTGCCCCCTCCCCACCTGTCAAGTGCCCGGGCAGGCCCCCTGCCCCCCCGGGTGCCCCTGTGCCCCCTGTTACCCTCCCCTTGGGTCCCCATACCCATTTCCAGGGTGCCTCCTCCCCCGGTCTGGCTGCTGTCCCCGGGCCATCCTGTCCCAGCTGCTGCGGGTGTTGTCCCTCCACCTGCCTCCTCCTCCTCCTCCTCCTCCTCCTCCACCCTCACTCTCTCTCCCACCGCTCTCTTCTGCCTCCCTCCTCGCTCCATTCCGCCATGCTTCCATGCTGCAGGTTTCCCTTTAAATCTCCCTCCGGTGCCTGTGTTGTTGCTGTTTGCCTGACAGTGATGCTGCATGCTTTGTCCCCAGGTGGGAATCATTTTATTTGATTCCGGCTGGTGATTGCCATCCAGATGTTACTTTTTGTTGTTTCCTCATTGGGATCTCTTTGACCATGCTTTTGGAGAATGGGTGAAAACAGACATGATGCTAACCACCCTTTAACCACCCTTGGTGGTCATTTATGCATGTTGCAGGACCACATAGGGCACCAATACAGCCCTGCAACATGCATAAATAACCACCACGGGTGGTTAAAGGGTGGTTAGCGTCATGTCTGTTTTCACCCAATGTCCCACGGGGAGCCCCGGAAGCGTGGTTGGAATTGACCCCATGTGGTGAACATCTGGCGGTCGCCGAAAAAACGTTCAGGGCGCTTTGGCCCTGCTGCGGGATTGACCGTGCTTCACTGTGGTTGAGCGTGATCTTGTGACGTCTGAAAATACCCATTGATGGCTTAATGTCCATAAGGGTGTAAAGTTAGGTTGTTGTGCCTTCTTGGGCACAAAAGGAAAGGATAGTGGAGGAAATTTTTATACGGGACCCTGTGGAATTAAATTACAATAGCCAAAGAAAGGTAACACAAAATGGATGACACAGAAGCACTTTGGGTAAAACCTAATGCTTAATTTAAGCTACGCCTTTGCCTTTTAGACAGAGAGCTATTTGCTCTCTGTATTCTGCTTTAATAACAAGGCCTTGGAAAGTGCTCCACACAGGCTTTACACCAAGACACTGAGACTCCTTTTGCCTGTGTTTTTCAGAACAAATAGGCCAAGTAACCTTGCAGCTGGAAAGCCAAACTAACCTTGTTAGCCGCCATATATTATAAACAGTTTGGCTCAGATAGTTTTGAGAAGGACCAGCTCAAATATGTCAACATTGTGTGTAATGCAGTAACTTTCCATCATGATATTACGTTGCATTTTGATTGATGAGCCTGTATCTTTTGCCTGTACTGTAATCTATAAAAACTTATGTATCCTGGGAAGAGGCAGACCATCCTGTTTCCTTGCATGGAGACAGTGTTGATCTCTCTCTCAGCGCTTTGAGATTAATAAAGACTCTGACAGATTTCACCAACAGTGTAAGTATAATTTTTTCCTGGACACTACCCATGTTCCCAGTATGCTCTGTGTGCTACCGTCGAGGGTGAATAAAAAGAGTCATGTGTCGGGGCTTGTGCGCACAGAATCAATAGAACGCACATGCAACCCAAGTTCCCAGTATGCTTCGTGTGCTACCATGGAGGGTGAATAAAAAGGGCCATGTGTCAGGGCTTCTTCGGCCAGAATCAATAGAACACACATACAACCCAAGTTTCCAGTATGCTCTGTGTGCTACCATCGAGGGTGAATAAAAAGGTCCATGTATCAGGGCTTGTTTGGCCAGAATCAATAGAACGCACATATTACCCAAGGTCCCAGTATGCTCTGTGTGCTACCGTTGAGGGCAAATAAAAAGGGCCATGTGTTGGGACTTGTGTGCACAGAATCAATAGAACACACATACTAACCAAGGTCCCAGTATGATCCGTGTGCTACCATTGAGGGTGAATAAAATGGGCCATGTGTTGGGGCTTCTATGGCCAGAATCGATAGAACACACATAATATCCAAGTTCCCAGTATGCTCCGTGTGTTACCCTTGAGGATGAATAAAAAGGGCCATGTGTCGGGGCTTGTGAGCACAGAATCGGTAGAACGCACATAATATCCAAGTTCCCAGTATCCTCTGTGTGCTACTGTTGAGGACAAAGAAAATGTGCCATGTGTTGGGGCTTGTGTGAACAGAATCAATAGAATGCACATAATATCCAAGTACCCAGTATGCTCTGTGTGCTACTGTTGAGGGTGAATAAAAAGGGCTGTGTGTCAGGGCTTGTGCACACAGAATCTATAGAATGCTCATAATATCCAATTTCCCAGTATGCTCCTGTGCTACTGTTGAGGGAGAATAAAAAGGGCCATGTGTCGGGGCTTGTACGGCCAGAATCGATAGAACGCACATAATATCCAAATTCCCAGTATGCTCCATGTGCTACCGTTGAGGGTGAATAAAAAGGGCATGTGTTGGGGCTTATACGACCAGAATCGATAGAACACACATAATATCCAAGTTCCAAAGTATACTCCGTGTGCCACCGTCGAGGGCGAATAAAAATGGTCATGTGTCGGGGCTTGTGTAAACAGAATCGATAGAACGCACATACTACCCAAGTTCCCAGTATATACAAACGTTCATACATATGTAGAGTATGATGGGAGGAGCTTGAATTGAAATGGTGGGTGATACTCCAAAATTCAGATCTATGCACTTGGGCGTAAACAACTCTTTTCTATGTGCCCAGGCCTTTACCTTCTTGAGGACCAAAACACTAATTTAGCAGAAGCAGTGTTTGGTGGTCTAGTGGAAAAACTATTTGATCACAAAGCCACAGGTTCTAATCTTCTATGCTGCGATTGTCTTCAGGTAGAAGAGGAAAAGGCTGTACCTTTAGAAAATTTTTGTTGGTGCTTGCCGTGGAAGTAAAATGGGAGGAACTTGAATTGAAATGGTGGGTGATACCCCAAAATTTAAATCTACGCACTTGGGCATAAACAACTCTTTTCTAGGGGCCCAGGCCTTTGCTACACATCTAGATGTGTAAATTGAAATGGTGGGTGATACCCCAACATTTAAATCTACGCACTTGGGCATAAACAACTCTTTTCTAGGGGCCCAGGCCTTTGCCTTCTTGTGGAACAAAACCCTAACATGTAAAAAGCACATCTTGGTGGCCTAGGGACAGATTCTTTACTCAGGAACTTAAAACTCATGGGTTCTAATCCCCAGTGCTGCTATTTTCTTTGGGTAGGAGAGAAAATGGCTCTACCTTTATAACATTTTTGTTGGTGCTTGCCTTGGAAGTAAAATGGGAGGAACTTGAATTGAAATGGTGGGTGAAAATTTAAGTCTACGCACTTGGGTGTAAACAACTCTGTCTAGCGGCCCAGGCCTTTGCCTTCTTGAGGACCAAAACCCTAACTTGACAGAAGCAGGGCTTGGTGGTCTAGTGGAATGACTCCCTGCTCAGAAAGCCAAAGTCATGGGTTCTAATCCCGTGTGCTGCTATTGTCTTCTGGTGGGAGACAAAAGACTCTACCTTTAGAAAAAATTTGTTGGTGCTTGCCTTGGAATGTTCACTTCCATTCCTGTGCGTGCAGCCCTGATTCTTGAGTCCGAACACCCTTCTTTGCCTACTTAAGGACAAAAAACACAGCCTGCTAGGAATAGGTCTTGGTGGTCTAGCCGTGAGGCTCCTTGCTCAGGTAACCAGAGGTGGTGGGTTCTAATTCTCTGTGTCAGCCCTTATGTGCACGGAATCAATAGTTTGCACATAATATCCAAATTTCCAGTATGCTCTGTTAAAAAAAATAATGGGTTTGTGTAAACAGAATTGATAGAACATGCATAATACCCAAGTTCCCAGTATATGCAAATGTTCTTATGTATGTAGATTAGGATGGGAAGGAACTTGAATTGAAATGGTAGATGATACTGCAAAATTTAAATCTACACACTTGGGCATAAACAAATCTTTTCTATGGGCCCAGGTCTTTCCCTTCTTGAAGACAAAAACCCAAACCCATAGGTAATAGGTCTTGGTGGTCTAGTGGAAAGACTCTTTACTTAGAAAACAGAACATTATGGGTTCTGATCCACTATGCTGCTACTGTCAGTGGATAGGCAAGAAAAAGGCTGTACCTTCAGAACATTTTTGTTGGTGCTTGCCATGGAAGTAAAATGGGAGGAACTTGAATCAAAATGGTGGGTGATACCCTAAAATTTAAATCTACGCACTTGGGCATAAACAACTCTTTTCTAGGGGCCCAGACCTTTCCATTCTTGAGGACCAAAACCCAAGCCCTATGGGGCAGTGCTTGGTGGTCTAGTGGACAAGCGCCTTGCTCAGAAAGAAGAACATCATGGGCTCCAACCCCCTGTGCTGCTACTACCATCCTCAGGTAGGAGAGAAAAAGGCTGTACCTTTAGAAAACTTTTGTTGGTGCTTGCCGTGGAAGGTTCGCTTCCATTCCACGGAAATTCAAATCTACGCACTTGACCATAAACAACTCTTTTCTAGGGGTCCAAGCCTTTACCTTCTTGAGGACCAAAACCCTAACCTGTAGAAAGCATCTTGGTACCCTAGCGGCAAAGCTTCTTGCTTAGAAAGCTAGAAGTGGGGTATTCTAATCTCTTGTGTTGGGGCTTGCATGCACAGAATCAATAGAATGCACATAATATCCAAGCTCTCTGTGTGCTACTTTTGAAGGCAAATAAAGAGGGCCACATGTTGGGGCTTGTACAGCCAGAATTGATAGAACACACATAATATCCAAATTCCCTGTATTATTATTATAATAAGCATTTAAAAAGTGCCAGTGATGTGCCTGGTACTTTACAAAAAATAAGATATACATGGTCCCTGTCCGAGAGCTCACAAACTAAAGACAGGGGGAGGGGAGACAGTGGAAGCGACATTCATGAGGATGCGAGATCTCGGGTACACTTTCTTGGCTTGGTTACAGTAAATTGGGAGTTTACAGATAACAGGTTGGGGATAATCCTGGATGGGGATGATTAGCAGGAGTTAGGAAGGGTGGAGCGGAAGAAGTGGGTTTTGAGGAGGGACTACTATAGTAGTTTAACCACATGCTGCCAAGAAGTCATTAATACACTCAAATATGTTAGATTTTAAGCTGGATGGGTATATAGTTTTTATCTTTTACATGCCTGAGGGAGGGTCCAGTGTTGCCCAAAAGCTTGCATAATCTTACCAATGTAAGATAACGATAACACATGAATCTTATGAACATAAAAAGGTATCACTTGAACTGTTCTGTCTCCACCTCTTACGTTTGGGACCAACATGGCAACTAAAATCACTCTCTAGACAAGAGAGAGGGAAATTTCACCCCAATTCTCCAATCTGTCTTTCATTTATTTCATTTATTAGATTTTTACCCTGCCCCCCCTAAAAACAGCTCGGGGTGGCTTACAACAACAACAAAAAAATACATATAAAATATATCTAAAAACAATTAAAACATAACAATTACAAATTCAGAGTATTAAAACAGGGCCCGGGAACTCAATAAAACAATAAATAGGGTAGGGGAGATAAAACCGGCTAACCCCCCCCTCCCCCCCTTCCCAAAGGTCTGGGCAAACAGCCAGGTTCTACAACTTCACTGAAATGTCAAAAGGCTTGGGGCCAGGTGAGCTTCCTCCAGGAGGCAGTTCCAAAGGCGCGGTGCGGCCACCGAGAATTCCCTCTCCATTGTGGCCCCCTGCTTAATGCGGGGGACCTCCAAAAAGGCACCCCCGGCAGACTGAAGGAGCTGCTCTGGGACGCGGAGGGTGAGGTGGTCCCTGAGTTATGAGGGGCCCAGACCGTGAAGGGCATTATAGATCAACACCAAAACCTTGAACCTGGCTTGGCACCCTATTGGCAACCAGTGCAGAGCACGGACCACAGGTGTTATGTGCTCCCGACAACTCGTCCCCGAAAGGAGGCGGGCCGCTGCATTCTGCACTAGCTACAGCCTCTGAACCAGGAACAAGGGAAGCCCCACGTAGAGCGTGTTGCAGTAGTCCAGCCTCGAGGTGACGAAGGCATGGATGAGGGAAGCCAGGTCTGGGCCGGAGACAAACTGACGCAGCCTCTGCACCAGATGCAACTGGCGGAAGGCAGCCTTCGCGACTGCCTCCACCTGCCACTCCAGGTGGAGATCCGCATCCAATATCACCCCCAGACTCTGGACCTGCTGAGCTATAGGAAGGAGAACCCCCCCAATCAGGGCGGCCACTACCTCCCTCGCTCTCCCCACCAACATCACCTCCGTCTTATCGGGGTTGAGCTTTAGTCTGCTCTGCCACATCCATTCCGCCACGGCCTCCAAACACTGGGATAGCAACAAGACAGTAGGGTCTTGGTCAGTTGAAAAAGAGAGGTACAGCTGAGTATCATCAGCATATTGGTGACATCGCACCCCAAACCCTCTCACGACCTCCCCCAAGGGCTGCATATATACATTAAATAATAATGGAGAAAGAATGGAATCCTGCGGAACGCCGCATGATAAGGCGCAGGGGCAAGATGTCTCATCCCCCAGCACCACCCGTTGGCTTCTCCCTGAGGGGAATGAACGAACCATTCAAGAACAGTCCCATCCAGACCCCCCAGGTCACGCAGTCGTCTCAACAGCAGCCCATGGTCCATGGTATCAAAAGCGGCTGAGATCTAGCAGGATGAGAAATGGTGAACATCCTGCATCCATCTCCCGGCGGAGATCGTCGACCAAGGCCACCAATGCTGTCTGGGTCCAGGAAACCAATACTATCTAGATGCACCTGGAGCTGAATTGCCACCACCCGCTCAATAAGCTTCCCTAAAAAGGGAAGTGTAGAGATAGGTCAGTAACTGGCGAGCGCATCCACGTCCAAAGATGGTTTCTTCTGCAGGGGGCGCACCACAGCCTCCTTGAGGCTGGGTGACAACCTCCCCTGCTGCAAGGACACGTTCACTACCCTCGCCAGCACCGTGCAGTCTTAGTGCTGTTATTCACACGACAGACCAGGAAGATTATAATTTGAAATAATGAATATGGAAAATTTTCCAGAAAGTATTCTTGAAAATATTTTTTCAAGAAAGTTAACCACCAATTATTCTTCTTCTTATCTTTCCCAATAGAATAACTTTTCGTTAGGCTTCCAGTACAGTCCCCTGTAGGAGTTGCCAGTCCTCAGACTCATTTTCTTGCTGTATATCTAGCTTAACTATAATAGTGGAGTCTGCTAAAGTCAAATTTTTATGGCCATATAAAGAAGTTCAACTTATCATCATGGAGTCTATTTAAGCAAACCTAAGGAAATGGACCTGGAAACAGAGAAAACAGATGCTCAGATTAAATTAGCACCAGGTTCCTCCATCTCCAGGCCTCTTCCCACACCGCATCAGTAGTCAGCATGAAAGCCCCACAATCAGCCCCAAGGCTTCAGTTCAGTGTTGAGTGCCAGATTCCCTTTACTCCCTGCTGACCATCTGACAGGGCAGGAGAGGTAAGAAAAGGCCCCCTCCCAACTACAGCCTTGGGTCCCATTCCCAAAGTTCTGGCTCAAAGCTGCAAATGGGGCTCCTCCTACCATCCCCACCCCTTAAGATCCTCAGCAGAGAGAACAACTACCTTATATATGCAGCACCAAGTAAAGCTACAGGTGGGAGGTGCTCTCCTATACTCTGTTGATGATCTGATATAAGGAGGGGGACCGTCGGAGAACCCGTCTGTATTGCAGAGCCCAAAACAGGGCTGAGACTCAGTGCTGCAAATAGAAAGTGGCTCGCAAGTGGAAAGGCACCTGCCCCACATGAAAACACATTCACCAGTTCCCAAAAGATTACTCACCTCTGCTGAGCAGACAAGGTTTTTACAGTATTGGTAATCTAGGTTTTGGAGGCTCTTTGCCTCTCTTCTTTCAACATGAGTGAAGGTATACAATAGAGAAGCCAATAACTTTTAGCAGAACAACTTCTACTGGTGAGTGTATACAAGTTTTCAAGCAGGGAGTTGAACTAGATGACCCCAATTTCTCTTCCAGTCCTCTGATTATATGAAAGAATCAAGCCTGAGTACAAGAAGTCACAACACAAGGAGTCTATAGAAAGAGGATGGTTGCTGTGTTGGTCCCAAAATGTGAGAGATGGAGATAAAGTTGTTCAAGGGAAATGTTTTATTGAACCAACTGTAGTTGGTAAGATTATGCAAGCTTCTGGATCACAGAGGGCCCTCTAGAGTGAAGTGTACCAATACATATATCCACATCAGTCAGGAGGCTTGGAAATTAGCCATTCCTTTGTCTAGACTCCACATCTATTAAGCTACTGAAAAAACCCAGAGTGTACACCATAGCTCTGGAGCCAAGAGAAGAAAAAATTATTTATTTATTTGTGTTTGCATTTATATGCCGCCCCCTCATGCCTACGGCATCTCGGGGCGGCTTCCAACACAAAATAAAAACAATTTACAACAATATAAAACCACACTACAAATCTACAATATTAATATTAAGATCCAGGTCATCCATTTTCCCCCTGGAATCTCCAAGTTATCCACCACATTCTGTGGCTAAGGTGGAATAGTTGCTTACCCTCCAGTGGTAGATTCTACTCTGCATGTTCCATCTTGTGATGAAGGTCAGCCATACACCTCCGGTGACCACAAAGTCACAGTGCACTAGCAAGGAATGTGAAAGTCATCAGAGCTATTAACAAACTGACTCTAAAAAGAATTGAGAATGTGAACTCTGAGGAATAGCTCCAGAAGTTCAAAATAGTACATAATTCAGCAGCTAGATATCTAAAATGAAAAAGATTGTTCAGAATTACTATTAATTTAAGAGATGCAATGTAACCAGTCTCTAATTTTATTGCAAGCTATATTTAATGTTCATACAGAGGTCAAAACAAAAATCCAAAGACTAAAAAGATGTCAATACAACTGAAAGCACAATATCACCAAAAATATCACCTGAAAAATGGCAACAGTTGAACTGCCTCTCAACTAACATTACCTCAGTTAGTGCACAATAGATCAATTTTATACATCATAATTTTCTTTTTACTAATCATCTCATAATGTATTGTACATTGATAGAAGGAATTTTTCTCCTTACCTGGATGGCTTTGAGAAGTCATTGCCTGCAAGTTTAGTCCTTTAAAAGGATATTCAAAACCAATAGGTTTCCACGCAAAGTACAGCAGCCCTGAATAGCTCCAGCGTGCCACCAAAACATACAAATCCAGATAAGAGAGGGGCCTAAATCACAACCACTAGGTAAACTCCAAGTCAGAATGGCATTCTGTATTGTAAGTCAATCCAATTCAAATTCTTCTCAAAATAGAAACCTGCAATTTGGGGGGGGGGGGGGGGGAGATGATATTGAATGCTCTGTGTGCTACTGTTGAGGGCAAATAAAAAGGGTCATGTGTTGGGGTTTGTACATCCAGAATGGATAGAACACACATAATATCCAAGTTCCCAGTATACTCCCTGTGCCACCGTCGAGGGCGAATAAAAGTGGCCACATGTCAGGGCTTGTGTGAACAGAATCGATAGAACGCACATACTACCCAAGTTCCCAGTATATACAAACATTCGTATGTATGTAAAGTTAAATTGGAGGAACATAAAATGAAATGGCGGATGATACCCCAAAATTCAAATCTATGCACTTGGGGGTAAACAACTCTTTTCTAGGGGCCCAGGTCTTTACCTTCTTGAGGACCAAAACCCTAACTTGTAGGAAGCAAGGCTTGGTGGTCTAGTGAAAAGAGTCATAGCTTAGGAACTCAAAGGTCATGGGTTCTAATCCCCTATCCTGCTGCTGTCATCAAGTAGGATTTAGAATTTTTTTGTTGGTTCTTGCCGTGGAAGGTTCACTTCCATTTCTGTGCGTGGTGCCCCGATTCTGGAGTCCGAACATCCTTCTTTACCTACTTAAGGACAAAAATCACAGTCTGCAAGGAGCAGGGCTTTACCTTCTTGAGGACCAAAACGCACATAATATCCAAGTTCCCAGTATGCTCCTGGTGCTACCGTTGAGGGCGAATAAAAACTGCCAAGTGTCGGGCCTTGTGCAAACAGATTTGATAGAATGCAGAACATATCCAAGTTCCCCATGTGCTACCGTCGAGGACGAATAAAAAGCGCCTTGGGCGGGCCTCGTGAGAACAGCATCGATAGAACACATATACCAAAAGTTTGTACGTGTGAAGAATATAATGGGAGGAACTTGAATTGAAGTGGTGGTGATACCCCAAATTTCCTGTCTACGCTCTTGGGCATAGACAATTCTTTTCTAGGGGCCCAGGCCTTTACCTTCTTGAGGACCAAAATCACAACTTACAGTAAGCATTGCTTAGGTGTCTAGAGATAAGACTCTTGGTTTGGAAAGTCAAAGGTCATGGGTTCTAATCCTCTGTATTACTGGTTTCATTAACATACTACCCAAGTTTCCCTGCCTCCCTGGGAATGTATGAAGTTAGTTTACTTAGGCAATGGAATAAGCTACCAAGGGAGAGTGTGAAAATCTTAGTTAGATATACCAGTCATCCATCATAGATTTTAATAGTACCTTTTTAAAAGCAGGGACTCGGAGTGGCTCAGAGCCGATGACGAGGAGGCGAGGGCAGTTGCAGCAGCAACAGCAGCAGTTGTGCCTGATCACAACAGATCAGATCAGTGCCGTGCTGTGCGCCAAGAAGTTTTGTTTCCTGCAAGTGGACTGGATGGACGTCAGGTTTCCTGCTGAAGGAGGGGGCAGAGTGCTTAAGGTGTAAAGGTACTTTGTTACTTGGGATGGGGAGGTGGTTAGTTACTGAGAGGAGGACCACAACTGTGGGTACCAAGTAGGGAAAGAAAGGGAAGGGAAAGCAAGTCAAAATCTCCATGGCTGTTGGGAGCTAGGGAGGGATATTAAAGGAAAGTATGGGGAGGGCTTGTTCAGAAAAAAGCAGGTCCCCTAAGGTAAACTGCTCCCTTTCCAGGTGGTAAATGACCAAGTGCTTGAGCATGTAGCCTGGTGTATGGACTTTCCCCAGTGGCAGATTTGCCCCCAAAGTGGGACTTTGGCCACCACCACTGTAAGCCGCCTTGCCTCTGTTCCTGCCCCTGGTTCTTTATAAGAACTGGCTTCCTAAATTTGGGTCCTCCTACTTTTCCTTTTCACAGGATATTGTGTGAGTGGAAATGGATATCACAAGGTTTCTCAAAGGCAGGAAGGAAATGCAGTGTGAGCTGACAGACCGAGCAGGTCAGTGCAAACCAGCATCAGGGGCAGATTCTGGTTCCATTGAAGCAACAGAGAAAGCGAGTACTAGTATGGTGGATTCTCGCAGCACTACAATTTCAGATTTAGAAAGCATTGAGAATGGTCCCAGCAACCAAAGCTGTCACAGTATCCTCAGTCTGAATTTGGGTTGATCAAGCATTCATTTCAGTACCACTAGTTTGCAAACCATATCTGGTTAGAAATATTCACTTTAAAAAGAAATTCTGCTTTCTGCTTTGCCTGTAGACACTTCAGGTCCAAAAATATCAGGGACAGGAAAGATTCTCTATTAAACAGCGGCTTTAGCGATTGGAAAAGGGCAATGGATTCTTTTAGAGACCATGAAAAGGCTCTCACACACAAGGACAGCATGGTAGCATGGGCAGCATTTAAAGATAGTCAGGTGCATGGGGATGTGGTGCACAAATTACATGCAGCAAACACAAATGCAATTAAAGAAAGGCGTGAATCAGCATCACACTTTTTCTTGGGAAACAAGAAATTTCATTCAGAGGTCATGATGAAGCAGAACACAGCCAAAGCAAAGGGAATTTATTGGAGTGCTTTAACTTGTTGAAAATAATATGACCCTTTTCTTCAGAATTACAAGCCACCATCTAACTGCAGCTATCTTTCTCCTTCATCTCAGAATGAAATTATACAATGTTGTTCTGAACAGGTGAGATCTAGCATAGTCAGAGAACTAAAGACATCAGAATGTATGCAATTTTAGAGTACAGGAGTAGTTTATTAGTTGGCCACATGGCCATCACAAAAAACACTGCATGACAATAAACAAATAAAACACCAACACATATAGAATTTCCACTTGGAGGCAATCTACAGACATTATCAAAAGGCAATATATACCAGCCTTGTCAGAATCACTGATTTAACAATATTTATATATTTATTTATTTTATTTATTACATTTACACTCCGCCTCTCCTGAAACAGCTCGAGGCGGCTTAAAATCTCAAATATATATATAAAAAAACAAACATAAAATATTTAAAACACTCATAAAATATAACAATTAAAACAGGACCAGGGAACATAATATATGATACAATAAATAAGGGTGAAGGGGGATAAAAACCCTCCCTAACCCCCCCCCCGCCCCCCTCCCCAAGGGCCTGGGTGAACAGCCAGGTTTTACAAATTCACCGGAATGTTAAAAGGCTTGGGGCCATGCGAGCTTCCTCCAGGAGGGAGTTCCAAAGGCGCGGCACAGCCACCAAGAATGCCCTCTCCATTGTGGCCCCCCACGTAACACAGGGGACCTCCAAGAAGGCACCCCTTGCAGACCGAAGGAGCTTCTCTGGGGCGCAGAGGACGAGGCGGTCCCTGAGGTACGAAGGGCCCAGACCATGAAGGGTCTTATAGATCAATACCAAAACCTTGAACATGGCTCGGCTCGCTATTGGCAACCAGTGCAGAGTCCGGAACACAGGTGTTATATGCTCCCGACGACCCGTCCCCGAAAGGAGGCGGGCTGCCGCATTCTGCACTAGCTGCAGCCTCCAAACCAGGAACAAGGGCAGCCCCACGTAAAGCGCATTGCAGTAGTCCAGCCTCGAGGTGACAAAGGCATGGATGAGGGAGGCCAGGTCTGGGCCGCAGACGTATGGACGCAGCCTCCGCACCAGATACAACTGGCAGAAAGCGGCCTTCACCACTACCTCCACCTGTCGCTCCAGGCAGAGATCTGCATCCAATACCACCCCCAGACTCTGAAACTGCTGAGCTATAGGAGGGCGAACACCCCAATCAGGGGGGCCGACACCTCCCTCGCTCTCCCCACCAATATCACCTTCATCTTATCGGGGTTGAGCTTCAGTCTGCTCTGCCACATCCATTCCACTACAGCCTCCAGACACAGGGATAGCACCGAGACAGCAGGGTCTTGGTCAGTTGAAAAGAGAGGTACAACAGAGTATCATCAGCATATTGGTGACATTGCACCCCGAACCCTCTCACAACCTCCCCCATGGGCTGCATATATACATTGAATAACAATGGAGACAAAATTGAACCCTACGGAACCCCAAAAGGCAGCCTATTAAGCACATTATGTCATGCAAAGAGACAATCTTTTAGATATATAACCAGTTCATTTGTGCCCCATCCCCATATGAATCTGTGCCCCTACAAGCCCCCGCAGTCTCTGAACCAGCCCCTGCACTCCCCAAGCCCCATCCCCATATGAATCTGTGCCCCCACCCCCGCAGTCTGTCCCACAGTATCCCTTGCACCCTATTTGCTCCATTTCCCAGAGTCTATAATAAGAATCAGCTGATGCACTCATTTACTCCAAGTTCCTCTCCTCCCCTTGAACATTAATGAAGGGGGCATACAATAGCCATGGCTCTAGGGTTGCCATGGATGCACATTTTTAAGAAACACTTACAAAAAATGCATGCTGCAGACCCTGCAATGTGAATTTTTCATAACTGTTCCTTAAAAATTTGCATCGGTGGCAACCCTATATGGCTCTGACAGGAATTCAATAAGATAAATGTTCCTTCCAGTCCCAGATTGGGGCTTCCTCCATCCAACATGTACCCACATCGCCTTTGAAAAACGCAGGAGGTGAACGGATGGGGGGAAAGCCAGTGTGGGGGTCCTAGAGAGAGAGCTAGGCTAATCCTAGAAAGGTCTGGTCATTTGCATCTATCACTCTTGCCCCCCCCCCTTACCCTTTTGGGAATGACACTGAATGAGCAGGGCTATTCCCCAAGGTCACTTCAGCGTAATGGTAAGAAACTCATTTGGGACCAGGGCAATTAATCACAATATGAGGAGAGTTGGCTGCGGCTTTTGTTGTTAAGACTTCGGGAGGAATATTTGGAGGCTGGGCCTCTCCTTCCTGCCCTTGTGCCTCTCTCTCACACACAGAGAGAATAAACCTTTCAGTGAGAGGATAAAGTTCCTTGCAAAGGAGATGAGTGACTAGCCTGCATAGAGGGGAAGGACTGGGAGGTTGAGAGGGAAAGAGAGACCCTCACCTCAGCCTTCTCCTCTACCTTTCCCATGGACTGGAGTCTGGAGGAGTCTGCAGAGGCAAAGGGATTGGACTCCGAGGCTGCAAACCTTTGTGCCCTCGTGATGCCACCTGCCCTGTCTCCCACCTTTTGCACCCATCAGAGACATATCCATGGGAGCACCCCCTAACCTGGCCCTGCATCCATGGGTGCACTCCCCTCCGTTATATTTTTAACCCACCCTATCCCAAGGTCTCAGAGAAAGTCTCTACGCTATGCCCCTTTTGTCCCCCAGGGAGGGTGCAATCCCCTTCTCCTTGCACACACCAGCTGCAGTCAGCAGCCTGCCTCTTGTGCCCCAGCCCCTGCACTCCTGGGGTGCCCCCTCCAGTCCCTTGTGTCCATGGGGATCCCCCTTTTCCCCAGCCCCTTGAACCCATGGGGTGCACCCCCCTCTCCAGCCACTTGCACCCATAAGACCCCCCCTTCCCCAGCCCCTTGCATTCATGGGGTGCACATCCCTCTCCAGCACCTTGCACCCATAAGACCCCCCTTCCCCCAGCCCCAGTGCACCCCCCTCCAGCACCATGCACCCACAAGATCCCCTTTCCCCCAGCCCCTTCCATCCATGGAGTGCACCTCCCTACCCCCAGCACCCCACGTGGCGCTCACCAGCTGCTTCCTGAGCAGAAGGATATTCTCCCCCCCCATTCCTATGCCCCCCACAGTCTCTGTCCCACCCCCGAAGCCTCATCTGTTCCCCAGCACCTGCACCTGCCCGCCTCCTTGCAGTCTCTGTCTATCCCATCCGAGTCCTGGCCAGCACCAAGAATCACCTGCTGCCTGCAGCCTGCTCAGTGCTGCTCTGCTGAGTGAGTCCCCAGTCCGGTCCTGGTGGTGACTGTCCACAGCAGCAGTGTGTCCCTGTGCTGTGCTGTCTGTGCCGCTGAGTGAGTCCTGCCTCGTGCTGCCTGCCCTGCACGTGTTGGGACTCGGGCGGCGCAGGCGCAGTCAGCATGCACCACGTGCGTACTTAGAGAGGTGGGGCTAAGGGGGCTTGGGAAGGAAAGGGCGGTGCCGGCGGAAAGCTTTTCTTAAAAAAAACAAATCCGACCATTGGGGCTCAGCTCTGCGATGCCGGCACCCCTACCAAGTTGGCGCCCTAGGTGACCGCCTAGTTTGCCCAATGGATGCACTGGCCCTGCTTGCAGGCCAGCTGGACTACACGGTGGAAACCTTGGCCCTGGTGATAGGTGCCTGCTGTGTGCTGCACAACGTGTGCGAGACTGATGGGGCAGCCCTGGAATACCCCAAGCCCCCAAAAGCTCCCCGGGTGGTCCCCTCTGTGGGCAATAGCCAGCCCCCACCCCAGGGCCTGTGAACTGACCACTGGAGGCAGTATTGTTGTCCACACATTTATTCACCCACCCACGTACATGTGCCCCCACACCACCACTGCCACACACCCCCAACTGCCCTGGTGAGGTCCCCCCGACCCTCAGACCACCCTCCCCCATCCCCCTGTCCCCCCCATCCCCTGAATCTCTGGAGCCTCCCCCTCAGGCAGCCTGAGGGTGCCGCAGAGCTCTGGGACCTCCCCTCCCCCCCACTGTCTGTGTCCCCAATGGTGTCCTGGGAGGCCTCAGTGTCCAGAAGGGTCACCAGTGGTGGGAGGGAGGGAGGACCCAGGACCTGGGGAGCACCCCTGTGTGGTTTGTCCCTCCAGAGGCCTGCAGGGACCGGGAGGCATTTGCATGGCCCCAGCTGGCGTGGGGCACCTGGGGGGCTGGGGAGGCAGTGGGGGCAATGAGGGGCCCGGCATGGGGACCCTGGCAGGCAGGGTGCCTGGCAGGGCCACATAGGCACTTATGGTGCCGGCGTGCAGGAGCAGGGAGGTCCCGATGTTGTGGGACCTATCCATTTTAGCTGAATGCTCCTGCACCATCCCCTCGATGACCTGTTCCATCTGCCCCATCCCTCTATCTGCCTGCTGTGGTCCTGGTGCTCCCACCTCCGTTCCAGGTGCACCTCTGCCTGGAGCCTCCAGTCCCTTGCCTCCATCTGTTGCAGGGAGTGCTCTATGGCCGCCTCCATGCAGTCCACGGCTGCGATCATCTGCTCCCCTGGTCTGTGGTGGTCCGAACTATGTCCTCTGCCTGGTCCTCCCTCTGGCACTCTACCCGTGACCAGTGCTCCTGCATCCGCTGTGCCGATGCACAGGTTGCTGGGACCCCCTGGCTTCCCTGTAGGGTACAGGGAGGCTGGTGGTTAGGCACCCATCCCGGCCGCCGCCTGGCTGGGGGCATGCCTGGGGATTAGCCTCCCACCCCGGGTTGGTGGCCACCCCCCGTGTGACCCAGGTCCCCCTCCAGGTCTCCCCGGGCCTCCCCCCTCCGTGCCTCACCTTGGCCCTCTGGTGGCTGCTGGGGCTGTTTTCTGCCAGCCTCCTCACCCACCTATCTCTGCTGCAGTGGTGTGCCATGCCCTGTGGGGGTATGGTGGAGTGGTTGGTGGAGGGGATGCAGGGATGGCCGCGCGCCCCCCCCGGCCCCTGTTCCATGGTCCAGGGTGTCGGGGCTGGAGGGGGCCTGCCCCCTGACTGGGGTCCACCCCCTCTTCACTCCTGGTCCATCCCCCCTCCCAGCTGCCTGCTTACCCTTGATGTCTGTCTCTGATCCCTCTAAGACGGTCCCTCAATGTTGCTGGGGTCCCCCTGTGACCACTGGCTGAGGGTGATGAGTGTGCCAGCCTCAGAGTCTGCCTATCTGGCCTGGGGCTGGGGGCTCTCCAGGATGGTGTCGGGAGGGGCTGCCAGTCCCCGAGGTCCCAAAGTGTTCCTCCTGGAGATCTGGGGCCCTGGAGCCGGTGCTTTCTTGTGAGGCGGCAAGGGGAGGGGGTACCTTGGCTCGTTCCCTGCCCTGGACCACAGCGCTCCCCACAAGGCATGGGGCAACAATGGATCCCTTCATGTTGAGTATGTGGTCCAGGGCATCATAGTAGGGGGCAGTCTGGGCTCCGTGACCAGACTGCCGGTTGTTGTCCCGTATGGTCTTGTACCCCCTCTTGAGTTCCTGGGCCTTCGATCAGCACTGTGCCACGGTCCTGTGATGCCCCTCCACCTCCATGTCCTGCACTATCTCCTGAAACACATGCTCATTGCGCTGATTGAGGACAAGCTCCAGTTGATGCTCCAGGGTCCCCCAGATGCGGATGAAGTCCTGGGTCACCCAGTGCCTCCATTGCCCCCCTCTGTGGTAGGGCCTTCTCCCCCATGGACCCTCTGGTTCCTCTTCCTCCTCCTCCTGTTGCTCCTCCTCCTCCACCACCTGGGCAGCGCCCGTCTCCTCCAGGGGCTCGGGCTCCCTGGCCTGTTTCCATGTCTGAGGAATGGGGTGGGTTGGTTGATTGCTGTTCTGCCCCTGTCCCACTGCCCGCTGCCTTCCCCCCTCCCGCCGGCCACCTGCCTGCCCCCCCATGGTGCCCCTGTGCTGCCGGGGCCTCTCCCCTTTGGTCTCCTTACCCGTTTCCGGGGTGCCTCCTCCCCCGGCCCGGCTGCTGCTGCTGTTGCTGCTGTCCCTCCACCTTCTGCATGTGCAGCACGACCACCTCCTCCTCTGCCTGCACCTCCTCCTCCTCCCCCGGCTTGCTCTCTCTCCCACCGCTCTCTTCTCCCTTCAGCCTCGCTCCATCCCGCCACATTTCCCTGATGCTGTGTGCCCTTTAAATCTCCCTCCACAGCCCGTGTTGTTGCTGGTTGCCTGGCAGCGACGTTGCATGCTTTGTCCCCAGTTGGGAATCATTTTCTTTGATTCCGGTTGGTGGTTGCCATTCAGACGTTACTTCTTTTTGTTTCCCGTTGGGAATCTCTTTGACCATGCTTTTGGCGATGGTCTGGGCCGGAGGTCCAGAAGCATGGTTACTATTGACCCCAGGTTGGTATTGACTGTGGTGAACATCTGGCAGCCACCGAACAGACGTTCTGGGAGCTTTGGCCCCACCACGGGATTGAGCGTGGTTCACCGTGGTTCACTGTGATCTCATAATGTCTGAAAATACCCAAGGGAGATATAACTATCCTCCCCTATCTTAGGAAGTCAATCCACCTGAGATAGCCCTTGCTCTGCCCTTCCCTGAACCTGAAGGGGCAGCATAGNTCCCCTGTGTCTCTGGAGCCTCCCCCTCAGGCAGCCTGAGGGTGCCGCAGAGCTCTGGGACCTCCCCTCCCCCCCACTGTCTGTGTCCCCAATGGTGTCCTGGGAGGCCTCAGTGTCCAGAAGGGTCACCAGTGGTGGGAGGGAGGGAGGACCCAGGACCTGGGGAGCACCCCTGTGTGGTTTGTCCCTCCAGAGGCCTGCAGGGACCGGGAGGCATTTGCATGGCCCCAGCTGGCGTGGGGCACCTGGGGGGCTGGGGAGGCAGTGGGGGCAATGAGGGGCCCGGCATGGGGACCCTGGCAGGCAGGGTGCCTGGCAGGGCCACATAGGCACTTATGGTGCCGGCGTGCAGGAGCAGGGAGGTCCCGATGTTGTGGGACCTATCCATTTTAGCTGAATGCTCCTGCACCATCCCCTCGATGACCTGTTCCATCTGCCCCATCCCTCTATCTGCCTGCTGTGGTCCTGGTGCTCCCACCTCCGTTCCAGGTGCACCTCTGCCTGGAGCCTCCAGTCCCTTGCCTCCATCTGTTGCAGGGAGTGCTCTATGGCCGCCTCCATGCAGTCCACGGCTGCGATCATCTGCTCCCCTGGTCTGTGGTGGTCCGAACTATGTCCTCTGCCTGGTCCTCCCTCTGGCACTCTACCCGTGACCAGTGCTCCTGCATCCGCTGTGCCGATGCACAGGTTGCTGGGACCCCCTGGCTTCCCTGTAGGGTACAGGGAGGCTGGTGGTTAGGCACCCATCCCGGCCGCCGCCTGGCTGGGGGCATGCCTGGGGATTAGCCTCCCACCCCGGGTTGGTGGCCACCCCCCGTGTGACCCAGGTCCCCCTCCAGGTCTCCCCGGGCCTCCCCCCTCCGTGCCTCACCTTGGCCCTCTGGTGGCTGCTGGGGCTGTTTTCTGCCAGCCTCCTCACCCACCTATCTCTGCTGCAGTGGTGTGCCATGCCCTGTGGGGGTATGGTGGAGTGGTTGGTGGAGGGGATGCAGGGATGGCCGCGCGCCCCCCCCGGCCCCTGTTCCATGGTCCAGGGTGTCGGGGCTGGAGGGGGCCTGCCCCCTGACTGGGGTCCACCCCCTCTTCACTCCTGGTCCATCCCCCCTCCCAGCTGCCTGCTTACCCTTGATGTCTGTCTCTGATCCCTCTAAGACGGTCCCTCAATGTTGCTGGGGTACCCCTGTGACCACTGGCTGAGGGTGATGAGTGTGCCAGCCTCAGAGTCTGCCTATCTGGCCTGGGGCTGGGGGCTCTCCAGGATGGTGTCGGGAGGGGCTGCCAGTCCCCGAGGTCCCAAAGTGTTCCTCCTGGAGATCTGGGGCCCTGGAGCCGGTGCTTTCTTGTGAGGCGGCAAGGGGAGGGGGTACCTTGGCTCGTTCCCTGCCCTGGACCACAGCGCTCCCCACAAGGCATGGGGCAACAATGGATCCCTTCATGTTGAGTATGTGGTCCAGGGCATCATAGTAGGGGGCAGTCTGGGCTCCGTGACCAGACTGCCGGTTGTTGTCCCGTATGGTCTTGTACCCCCTCTTGAGTTCCTGGGCCTTCGATCAGCACTGTGCCACGGTCCTGTGATGCCCCTCCACCTCCATGTCCTGCACTATCTCCTGAAACACATGCTCATTGCGCTGATTGAGGACAAGCTCCAGTTGATGCTCCAGGGTCCCCCAGATGCGGATGAAGTCCTGGGTCACCCAGTGCCTCCATTGCCCCCCTCTGTGGTAGGGCCTTCTCCCCCATGGACCCTCTGGTTCCTCTTCCTCCTCCTCCTGTTGCTCCTCCTCCTCCACCACCTGGGCAGCGCCCGTCTCCTCCAGGGGCTCGGGCTCCCTGGCCTGTTTCCATGTCTGAGGAATGTGGTGGGTTGGTTGATTGCTGTTCTGCCCCTGTCCCACTGCCCGCTGCCTTCCCCCCTCCCGCCGGCCACCTGCCTGCCCCCCCATGGTGCCCCTGTGCTGCCGGGGCCTCTCCCCTTTGGTCTCCTTACCCGTTTCCGGGGTGCCTCCTCCCCCGGCCCGGCTGCTGCTGCTGTTGCTGCTGTCCCTCCACCTTCTGCATGTGCAGCACGACCACCTCCTCCTCTGCCTGCACCTCCTCCTCCTCCCCCGGCTTGCTCTCTCTCCCACCGCTCTCTTCTCCCTTCAGCCTCGCTCCATCCCGCCACATTTCCCTGATGCTGTGTGCCCTTTAAATCTCCCTCCACAGCCCGTGTTGTTGCTGGTTGCCTGGCAGCGACGTTGCATGCTTTGTCCCCAGTTGGGAATCATTTTCTTTGATTCCGGTTGGTGGTTGCCATTCAGACGTTACTTCTTTTTGTTTCCCGTTGGGAATCTCTTTGACCATGCTTTTGGCGATGGTCTGGGCCGGAGGTCCAGAAGCATGGTTACTATTGACCCCAGGTTGGTATTGACTGTGGTGAACATCTGGCAGCCACCGAACAGACGTTCTGGGAGCTTTGGCCCCACCACGGGATTGAGCGTGGTTCACCGTGGTTCACTGTGATCTCATAATGTCTGAAAATACCCAAGGGAGATATAACTATCCTCCCCTATCTTAGGAAGTCAATCCACCTGAGATAGCCCTTGCTCTGCCCTTCCCTGAACCTGAAGGGGCAGCATAGTAGCCGAGGCCAATAAACTGATGGACTGTTGCTCCACCTGTAATACTGAACTTTCCAAGGGAGGCATACTAGCATAGCTGGAATCATTGGCCCTTGCAGCCTGGGGGGAAGCGCAGGTAGGTCCCCTTTCCTTCTTCCTAGTGGTGTTGAAGTTAGGCGTTCTTCTAAAAGGGTAGCCACTGAGGACTCCTGAGAGCTTTTCTCTTTGGTCCCTATGATAAAATGTATCCCTGTTTTAAGATTTTGTTGTACTTTCTGGTGCTCAAACGAAGCCTTCATCCTCAAAGCAGATTTACCATCTGCCTTGGGAATCTGTCTATATAAACAAGAGAGCTTGTTAAGAAGGAAACTCAAGCTCATGGGGACTCTATTCTTTCCCTCATTGCTCGTTAGCTTCTTTTCCCCATCTTCCCAAGAGTTAAGTGGATCCAGCTGAACTTCCATAGCCTCCGCTTGAATATCTTGGTTGTTGATAGAAAGATGGAGCAGCTCTGGCAATCCCATGCTTGCTCTACCCGTCTGTGGGGGTAAGCTCTTTTCAAAGCTCTTCAGGCATCCCATAGGTTTAATTATCTGATTGGTTCTAACAATCTGAGGCTTTTTTGAATATATATAAGTAGGGCATACACCCTGAGAAGTCAAGTTCTTCTCCTTTCCCTTAATTTGGTCCACCAGTTCACTCCCTGTAAAACCTACAATAACATTCCTCCAGTTTCTGGAGGCACCTGCGGAATCAACATTCAAAATATCTTTACTAGTTATTGGTAAATGTGTTAAAATCTTCAGGTGCTCAGTGACCTCCCTTGGACTAAACCAAAATGGCAAGTTTCCTCTCGGGGTAGGTGCAATATTTAAAGCTAACTTGTTAGCCACCCTCTGATAGCATGTGGGAATAAATCACCCTTGTTCATCTAATAGATCGGAAATTATATCATTTTCGATCCCCCCGCCTGCTCCCATTGCTGATCCCTAAGCTGATTAGGGATGGATGAACGCGGTTCGGAAGTTCAGAGTTCAGACCAAACTCGAATAGTTTGGTTGGCCGAACCAAACGTGCAAACCGAACTCAAATTCAAATGTTCAGTTTGGATGCGTTCGGTGAGTTCGGAATTGAATTTCCATTGGTTTCAATGGAAAACACATTGTTGGCTGTAATGTTTTTTCTTTTTATGCTATATGGCTGAAATATGGATTGCCTATACCCGTAATAGAAAGCATTACGTGTACCAAATTTCAAAATGATTGGATAAAGGCATCCAATTTTAGAAGCAGTTGAATTATTGTATTTTGCAATATTCTACATATACATTCTTAGCTGTAACTTCTTTGTCTCACATATAATGTAGGTGAAACTTGTCCAGTTTATATCCCTTTCCATATTTAGTAACTTTGCCAAATTTCGGAAGGATTGGACAATGTGTCTTGGTGGTATAATCAATTAACATATAAATATATGTCTGACTATAACATCTTTGCAGTCCAACCAGCATACATGAAATTTGGCAGGGCTATATATTACACTTTCATGATCATCTCTGCCAAATATCAGAAAGATTTTATAAAGGGTCCCAATTTTATATGCCTGTACAACATATGTAGAGAAGGGGCCTATGCCTGGGATTCTCTTATGTCACTGTGGTATAAGATCGGTTTGTAATGCGAATTGGCCAACAGAAATGTCAACCAAATATCCTCATTCTGTGCTGGGACCATCCCAACATATCTCCCCCACTTGTTTCTGGGAAGTCAGAAGCATCTGTTTAGGAAAGAGTCAATAGAAATTCTCTTATGTCCTCTGTCTCAGTGCTGCAGGATGTGATTGATAGTTGGCCAGCCTGGATGTGTTTAAACTATGTCTCCTGACTGCTGGGATGCTATCTCAGAAGTCCCAGTTATGTTGCTTATGCCCGCCACAGGGCCGCCCCCTATGCCCACCTCGAAACCACTACCAATTGGTCCTGTAAAGCTAGAAGCTTGCAGTAATGTGTTTGGCCATTGAATGTGTCTGTCAGTCTTTGGGGTTGCTCCACATCCTTCCTCCTACAGTCTCTCTCCCCCTGCCATGCAGGGTGCCTGCCTCTGACTGGCACTGAATATGCTGATATTCATCTGAATAATGATCTTCACAGGGACAACATCAATTGCTTATATAATTGGGTCCCTTTATCCCTTTATCTCCTGTACATTTGCTGAAATGGCAGGAAAGGTATTTGATACATTCTTGCCAAATATCCTGTAACCAGAATGGAATAAAAAAATGTTACAGCTGGAAATGTATTTTCAGATTAATGTCTTATACCCTGGGGACCCTTTATCCACTCTTTCTGAAAATTGACAGAAGTATTAAGCATATGGAGCAACATAATAGTCACAAGTTTCATGAACATTGCATGCAATATAATGAAGTTGTAGCCATGAATGTGTATGGAGATTTTCTTAAAATCACAACATTCAATTGCTTCTGAAATTGGTTCCCTTTATCTAATCATTCCAGATTTTGGTACAAATAGTGCCCTCCATAGGGGGTACAATTTTTCCAAACTTCATCAAAAATGAATAAGAAACAAAAATGCTATATTCAGAAATATGTTTCTCCATTTTTTCCCTTTATTTCAAAAACCAAATGTCATTTTCAGTTCCTGATTGCACCAAACTAAAGACTGAACCAAGCCTGACCAAAGTGAATACCAAATCTGAACTCAACATTCTATCTGATCCACCAAACAGCCAAACATTCAAACATGGTTCTGTTCACACATCCCTACAGCTGATCCCTCTGTGGAGTCCTCCCAACCTTAGGGAATTCTTCCTGAAAGTGAGCAACCTGATCCTTATTTTGGTATAAATTGAATGTCTCCAAGGTACTTGTCAGCTTATTTACTTTGGAAGTTAAAATATTCAATTGAGAGAACAAATACTGTACCGTCTGGGTTGTTATCATAGCATATCTTGCTATAAATTCATTTGAAGAATTATTTTCCCCTGCTTTAAGAGAACTTTTTATTACTGGTGATATCAGACCCATATCCACAGACCAGTTAGTTAACTCGTCCATGTCTATTAATAACTTTTCCACCGATGTCTTAGCCCTATTCCCTTCTCCTTCCTTCCTTATCCGATGTCTGGGTCTGAAAATTAGAAATATTCTCTGGTTCTCCCCTTTTTAACAAGCTCCCCTGATCCACAATTTTTTGTTCAACTGGAAATTGCTCATATCTATTGGCCAACTGTATACCCGTACAAATAAAATTATCCACCTTTTTGTTTAGGAGGTGGGGACAGTTTGTTCATTCTGGCCCATCATCTCTTATTCCTTAGGGACATTTCGTCCACAAGATACAAACACAGTCAACCCCTCCAACTCTAGACATTTTCTTATATCTCTCAACAGAAAGATTAATAGCTCAAAGTCCTTTATCTGTCCCCTATAAATCTACTAACTTCAGTTGTTTACAAATTTATCAAAATTTTACATCACCAGGGGTCCATGCCCTCGCCTGGCCTGCACCTAAGGCCACACGCACAAGGGCGCACCCTTGCACACACAGCCCTTAGGCGCGCCACCCCGGGGCATACCTATGGCATGGCCGTAGGCTCTGCTCTGCTTTAAGGTTGCTGGGCAGAAGTGACGTGTGACCTACCTTGAGTACAGTTCCGCTCCTGATGAAACATCTGGCGAGCAGTCCATAAGTCCTTCAGCCCTACACCGATCCCATCAACCACCCTGATCAGTGCCACAGAAATTAGGGCAGCAATTCATAGGCAGCAACCCGCTTCACTCCGGCCACAAAGTCCCGCTCTTCTGTACTCCCGTATCACATCAAGACGTAGGCTCCACTATGCTTTAAGGTTGCTGGGTGGAAGTGACATGCGGGCTACCTTGAGTACAGTTCCACCCCTGCTGAATCACCTGACGAGCAGTCCGTAAGTCCTTCGTCCCTCCACCAATCCCGTCAAATACCCTGACTGCCTGCAGATTGAGCAGGGGAATTACTTCATTGCCTTTATCCCTGTATCAGTGTTCTCTGCAAGGCCATATGTTCACTGCATTTTTTCATCTTCCTAAGAGAGTGGTGTCTATCATTCATGCTCTGTGATTCGCTGTGTTGCCTCAGGTGAGTCACTTCTTTTGCCCAAGAGTCCACTTCAGTTCCCTTTTAACGTGGTGGGAATTGTATGCAATTATGGCAGATGACATACAAGCAAGGGACATACATAAGAAGCAGCTAGCTATTTTTGTACATTATGTTGTTCCAGCAGAAGGTCCTGTAAAGGAACATTTTCTAGCTCTGTGACTTAAAATCATTTACTGCAGAGTCAATCACTGAATCAACACAGCATTGCCTAAGAGAAAACGGTTTAGAGGATATTCAGTGTGTAGCACAAACCTATGATGGTGCTTCAGTTATGGGTGGAGCAACAGGTGGTGTACAAGCAAAACTTTTGCAATATCACCCAGAAGCAATCTATGTCCACTGTTATGCACATCAGCTCAACTTGGTATTATGTCACACTTGTAAAGCAGTTACAGAAGTTACTAAAATTTTTGGCACATTGGAAGATTTGTATACCTTCTTTAGTAGTTCCCTTATAAATCACAAAAAAATCATTGCGATTCAGAATGATCTGTGATTAAAGCATAGTGAGTTTGTACAGCTCTCAGACACTAGGTGGGCTTGCCAGATATGTTCTGTCAATTCTCTGATTGCAAACTTTTCAGCAGTTGTTCAATGCCTCTCTGAAATTCAGTCTTCTACATCAATTGGGCTGCTATCAAAACTGCAGAAGTTGCCTACAGTTTGCTGTCCTTTCATGTTCCAGTCTCTGCTTGGCACAACAGAGGGGTTTCACAAGGTTCTCCAAAAAGAAAACCTTGATTTGGTGCAAGCCACAAATCTTAAAGAAGCTGTGTACAGTGCTCTGCAGAACATGAGAACACATGAAATGGCAAAAACATTATATGATAAAGCCCAAACCTTCTGTTCAAACAATATTAATATTATGTCTTGAAACATGGAGAAATTATCTTTTAGACCCACTCATTTTCCCAACTGTAAAAAAAAGTTATCCAAGTTGCATTAACCATCCCAGTAAGTAGCTGCAACTGTGAAAGATTATTCAGTGCTTTGAGGTGTTTGCATACCTGGCTGAGAAGCACAATGGGACAGAATAGACTAGAGCACCTTGCTGTCCTTTCTATTGAAAAATCAATGGTGGACTCCATTTCTGAGGATGCTGTGATTAACCAATTTTCAAAGATGCATGACAGAAGGCACAAGCTGTTGTAATAACCATGTAAAGTGGAACAAAAAAAAAATGGTTTGCAAATTACTCTTCTCTTGGTTAGCCTGTGGAGGTCAACATGCCTATCAATTGATCTCTTACTCTGTACCAAACCTGCAAGACAATGGCTGACCAAATACTCTCATTCATGTAATGAGGTTATCAAAGGCCAAGCATGGATTATTAGCCTGGATTTTCCAACCCAGGGGCCCCGTCTGTCTGCACTTGTGCTTCACAGAAGAGCAAGGATGTTTATCTGAATGAACCATGTTAACTGTTTATAATAACATATTATTGATTAAATCACTAGTTTTACATTTACTTATTGTTAAAAGTAACAGAGTTTTCCCCTAAATTGACACATTTTATTTAATTTTGTTGGCATACACTAACCACTCTCCTTGCTGAGCGGTGGGTGGGGCCCGATGTCACTCTGCACATTTGGTCGGGGCAGGGATGGGAGGCCCGCCTAAAGCCCTTTTCATTCACCCTCGATGGTAGTACACGGAGCATACTGGGAACTTGGACATTATGTGCATTCTGTCGATTCTGTTTGCACAAGCCCAGACACATGGCCCTTTTCATTCGGCCTCAGTGGTAGCACATGGAGCATACTGGGAACTTGGATAATAAGTGTGTCAGGGGCATTTTTAGGTGCTAAAAAGGTTAGAGGCTTGTACCCAAGCTACTTAAAGCCCTAAGCCAGTAGGCCTAGGGGGCGGGGCACTGCCTGGGGGGTGCTGCCCAACTCGTATGCATGTGAATTAACTTTAATGATGCTTTTGGCCTTCTTCAAAATGGAGGTTGTCTGTGCTCACTGCACCCTCAATGATTGTTTACAACTGGGTGTTTCCCACAATTCCAACTACAAGCATCCACAAGTAGAAAGCAAATAATAAAGTGCGCGTGCAGAGCACTAAATTCCAAATGGCCAAGCCACAATCAAACACATAGGACACCCCAAAAGGCAACCTATTAAGCACATTATGCCATGCAAAGAGACATTCTCCTAGATATATAACCAGTTCATTTGTGCCCCCAATAATCAATTTCTGCTGCCCCCATCCCATAGCCAATTGTGCCCCCCTGACCGCTCCCATCCCTGCCCCCACCAAATGTGCAGAGTGACATTGGGCCCCACCCACCGCTCAGCAAGGAGAGTGGTTAGGACATGCCAACAAATTTAAATAAAGTGTGTCAAATTAGGGGAAATCTCTGTTACTTTTAACAATAAGTAAATTTAAAACTAGTGATTTAATCAATAATATGTTATTATAACAGTTAACATGGTTCATTCAGATAAACGTCCTTGCTCTTCTGTGAAGCACAAGTGCAGACAGACGGGGCCCCTGGGTTGGAAAATCCAGGCTAATAATCCATGCTTGGCCTTTGATAACCTCATTACATGAATGAGAGTATTTGGTCAGCCATTGTCTTGCAGGTTTGGTACAGAGTAAGAGATCAATTGATAGGCACGTTGACCTCCACAGGCTAACCGAGAGAAGGGTAATTTGCAAACCATTTTTTTTGGTTCCACTTTACATGGTTATTACAACAGCTTGTGCCTTCTGTGAGAACAGCATCGATAGAACACATATAGCGAACACTCGTATGTGTAAAGAGTACAATGGGAGGAAGAGAATTGAAATAGCAATGCCCCAAAATTCCAGTCTATGCACTGCAGGCATAGACAATTCTGTTCGAGGGGCCCTGGCCTGGGGACCCCTGCCACCGTCACACCCTTCTTGAGGACAAAAATCCTAACCTGCAAAAAGCAGTGCTTGTTGGTCTAGTGGGTAAGACTCCTTGGTTAGGAATCCAAAAGTTGTGGGTTTGAATCCCCTCTACTGTTGCTGTCATCAAGTAGGAGAGGAAAAAGGCTGTACCTTTTAGAAATTTTTTGTTGGGGCCAGCCATGGAAGTTACGCGCGCGTCCATTCCTGTGCATGGGGCCCCAATCCTGGAGTCCAAGCACCGTGGCCTGGCAGCATCGTACACCCCGGGGTCAATGGACAAAACCATTCTCGGCTCGATGGCTTCTTTGAGAGGGTTGAGCTGTAAAAGCGTGTTGCTCTAAAGGTGAGATCTTTGCTTGGAGTGCAAGAGGTTCTGGGTTCAAATCCCCTGTGGTACTACTGTTGAATAAGAAGTAAAAAGGCCATATTCTGGGGTTTCTGACACCCCTATCAATAGAGCATGTATAATGTCCATGTGCTTGGCATGAGTACGGTATACTGCTGTTGAGAGAGATTGAAAAGGGCCCCCTCACAGGCCATGCAAGAACAGCATCAAGAGAATGTGTATGCTATTCTCAAGTTCCCTGTATGCTACTGTTGAGGGTGAATGAAAAGGGCCAGGTGTTGGGGCTTGTGTGAATAGAATCAATAGAACACACGTAATATCTAAGTTCCCGGTATGCTCCATGTACTACCATTGAGGGCAGTGAATGAAGTGGGCCTTGTGAGAACAGCATTGATGTAATGCATATATCAAATTCTCATATGTGTGAAAAATACAATGGGCAGAACTTGAATTGAAGTAGCAATGCCCCAAAATTCCAGCCTATGCACTGTGACCTGGCAGCAAGTTTGGGAAGTAGTTGCTTTTCATCAAGGTCAACCTTCCTCTGCTGGGATTCCCTGAGCTGGCCCTGGACATAGATTGATGGTATAGTGGCACATGCCATCCCATGCTAGGGGCAGTCTTGGGATGGGAACTAGTCTTCAATCTGGGCTGCCTGCTGCTGCTGAGGTGCTGTCCCTCCCTCCCAATGCCTGGTGCCTGCCTGCCTCTCTCTCTCTCTCTCTGACTAGACAACCTTGGCAGGCATATACGACTGACCTCATGATGCAGGGTGGCATTGGGAAGCAGTAAGCCTCCCAGCCGGCCTCTGTCGAGACGATCTTGGCCTGCCTATCTGACTGGCTCTCTCTCTCATGCACTTCACAGTCTTCGCCAGTCTATCTGAGTGTCCTTCCAAGGTCCCAGCTTGCCTTCCCTACTGCCTCACATGCCATGCTGCCTGTCTGCTCGTCCTGGATGCCAACTTCGAACCCTGACTTAGGCTACTCATGCCACACTGTGCTACTGTTGAGGGTGAACAAAAAGGACCTTGGGCGGGCCTTGTGAGAACAGCATCGATAGAACGCATATGATGAACATTCGTACATCTGAAGAGTACAATGGGAGGAACTTGAAATGGTGATGCCCAAAAATTCCAGTCTACACACTTGGGACCCAGGCCGCTGGTTGGCAAACCATGCCGCAGGACCAACTATCACACCGTTACTTACCTTCTTGATGACAAAAATCCTAACTTGCAAGAAGCAGGGCTTGGTGGCCTAGAGGTGTGGCTCCTGGCTCAGGAAGCCAGACTTTGTGGGTTTTAATCTACTGGACTGCTGATGTTGTCAAATAAGAGATAGAAAGGCTGTACCTTTTAGAAAAAATTTGTTGGGGTCAGCCGTGGAAGTTACGCGTCCATTCCTGTGCATGGGGCCCCGATCCTGGAGTCCCAGCACCATTTTTTACCTACTTAAGGACAAAAATCCTTTCATACACGGTGCAGGGCTTGGTGGTCTAGAGGTGTGGCTCTTTGCTTAGGAAGCCAAAAATCAATGGTTTTAATCCCATAGACTGCTGCTGTCATCAAATAGGAGACAAAACGGCCATACCTTTAAAAAAAAATTTGTTGGTGCTGGCTGTGGAAGGTTCGCGTTCATTCCTATGCTTGGAGCCCCGATCCTTGAATTCAAGCACCATGACCTGGCAGCATTGTGCCACACCCCTATCAATAGGGCATAGACAATTCTTTTCTAGGGGCCCAGGCCACTGGTTGGGTAGTAACCAAAATCCAAACCCTCATCCTAATGCACCCTTTGCAAACAAATCATCCCATGGTGTACACTCCTGCATGTTTGCCTGTCTGTGTAGCACAGCATTAATCTCATTAGCCAGCAAGGTTAAACAACAATGTCCACAGAAACATGCAGCATTTTGATGTAAATGAGGTGAGTACAGCAAGGATCACCCTCTTGTGCTTAGCACTTGGCATCAGCATTTCCTACCAGTAAATAATTCAGGAGTGTTTATGTAAGCAGAGCACATGGGTGTTACTCAGTCCCTCTTGGCATCCAGACTGCTGCTAGAGATGTCTGGTTACATGTTCTATTTAGGCTCCATTTGTAACTCTAGAGCGTTAATAAATGATGAATAAATAGATCTTTTACTAAATGGTTAATCAATTACTATAGAGCCCAACTTGGCTAAGAACCATCCATAAATAACTCCTGACACTGATGCTTCTAAACATCCCCAGCAGCCACTGCTCATGTTGGTAGTGTGCTTTAAGCTGTCATTTATCATTTGTTAACCCTTTCTAAACTATGTCTCAAGACAGCCTTGCTACCCATTCTGACCTTAGTTTCATTTTTAAAAGAATCCAGGGCCATGGCCATCTATGAAGGGGCTTGATCCTGTCACACTCTGAGCACTCCACCTTTTAACCTACAGATCCTTATTGCTTCATAGGGCCAGGGCGAGAGTGCACTCAACCTTGTAGAAAAAGTCCCAGCTAATAGGGTCCCACCTCAACTGGCTATACATTATTTCTCCTTCCCCATGCTCTGTTTAACTGTGTTAAAGTCAGGCTTACCAACTATTGTGGAGATGTATGGTTAAGTATGGGCTCCCCACCCACCAAAGGGCACAGTTATTATTACTGAGACAGGTGGGGCAGCTACAAGAAGACTCATGAGCCTGGAGCTCCAGGCTCCCTGGGGCAGCTGTGAGTCCTGCTACTAGGTGGGAATTCCCATTCCATCTCCTGCACTTAGGACTCATTCCAGCCTAGCTCTATCCCTGCACCCCCTCCCCCCCTTCTCCTATTTAAATTACAGATGGATTTTGTAGTACAGTCAGTATTCCCAACCATGGCTAAAAAGTCCAGTCCAGCACTTCAGAAGAGCCTGTCCGCTGCCAGAAAGCAATAGTCATTTGTGAGTCATGGGGTCAGCCTGTGTGTAGCAGCCTCACTAAGGAATCCCCTTTATTAATCACACCAAAGCCTGACGTAAGCATAGTGACTAGAGCAGTAACAAATAACGTATCTAATAATGGTGCCTGCGTCAAACTGAGTCCAATAAAGCAGATACAAATCGCCATTCAACCCAGGGTTCCTTTATGAAAACAAATGTCCGTTGTATTATTTAAATTTCAGACACTTGGGTATTTTGGTTATTTCAGTTACTTTGTTTTTGCACTATTAGCATTATTGCAATAACTAATAGTACCAAAATGAAGCAACCAAAATAACTCCAATTAGTGGGCAAAAACAAGATGACTCTTGAGGTCCCTCTATGATTTCTGCAAGCAGGACACTGATAAATCCTCCTTCCACCACCACTGAGCACCTGGGGCTTTACTTTAGACCAAATCACAAGCTTCTGCTGATTCTAATTCCAATCTGATGAATTGATGATGTCAGAACCTTTCCCCATTATTTGCAGGAGAATATTTTAAATCCTCCAAAGCTGCTTTCACAGCATTTAAAATAAATATTCTACCTCTGGGGTTTTTTTTAACCACTCTTTATTGAGAGACAGATAGAAATTGACTTCATTCCCCACCCCACAAAACAGGAGGCTTCATAGCAGTGATCCATAATGTAGTGGCAAATTCCAGTGTGGGAGAATCCCTCACCACAACAGCAATGATGAGTCTCCCGCAGTCTCCCTTCAGTCTCCCGCAACCAAACATCCCCACCCCTCTCACATCCCTGGCCCGCTCTACTCCTCAAACACCCAGCAATGGATCCAGCAAGCATTTGAGTTTCCTAACCCCCAGCGGAAATGGTGGTGGCTTCCCCCTCCTCCCTTAGACTGTGAAACTCAAATGCCAGTGTGGGGTTGGTGAGCTATAGAGGTCGTCGGTAGCAGAAGCATTTGGAGTGGGCCAAACTTGATCCTGAAAGTGCTCCCACCAGCTGCCAAAACCCTGCTCCAGCCTGACACTGGACATTTTTACACACACATTAAAGTTTCTGATTTTTCAGTCTTCTGGGTTTACAAGTCCATAAGTATGTTCCAGATTCATTTTTCACACACACACTGCCCTGAGGCAGTTTCTGGATGCATTCTCCACACAAACGCTGCCCTGAGGCAGCCTAAAGTAGCTGCAGCTGGAGATGTGAGGGTCTGCCATGGAAACCAAGTGACCACAGCTGCCTGAAGTAAAGCAGCTTACCAGGAGAACTTTTTACACACAAAAGTTCTGGGAGAAGTTCTATGCAGAAGTTCAAAGAGCCAGATGTTTAATATCTGGGTGAGTGATTGAGACACACAGAAAGTTCACACTGTAACAGCAAAGGTCCAGGAGAAATGTGTGTGTAAAAACACCCATTGTGGCAAACTCAGGTCACAGAACCCCTGTGTCAGTGTATCTGGGGCTCCTCTGTTTATAATCTGCAGTTCTTTACAACTGCATCCACCTGGTGGGTGTGCATGTCTCCTTCCTTTCTTTCCCACTCAAGTACTAATGTGCAAGAGGGAGCCAATCCACTGTGCAGGTAATGAGGAAGAGTATTTTGTGCCATACCACCCCAGGCAGAGTTCTTATGGGCCTGTAATACCAAGCCATGTGTACTGTGTCTCTTGGTTACCACTAGCTGCTCATGTGACTCATGTTACCACTAGCTGCTCATGTGGTCTGTCATTCCTGAGCATCACTCCTCTATAGCTCCTACTACAGTAAGTTGGCAATATCATTGCAAAAGAAGGCTAATGCAATTTTTAGGCAGCATTAAAAGAAGCATTGTTTCCAAGTTATCAGAAGTAATAATTCCACTCAATTCAGCAGTGGTCAGACCTCACTTGGAGCACTGTCTCCAGTTTTGGACACTGCATTTTAAGAAGGACATTGACAAATTGGAGAGGATTCAGAGGAGGGCAACAAAGATAAAGCAAGTCTTATGAAGAAAGATTGAAGGAACTGGTTAGGTTATGTTTAACCTAGTGAAGAGAGAATTAAGGAGAGACATGATAGTGGTCTTTAAATATTGAAGGGCTGCCACCAAGAAGATGGCAAGGAACTGTTCTGCATTGCTAGAGAGCAGGACTAGAAAAAATGGGTTCAAATTGCAGGAAGGTAGATTTCGGTTAAATATCAGGGTAAACTCACTAACAGCAAGAGCGGCGCAGCAATAGAACAGGCTGTAGGCTTTCCATTGCTGGAGGTTTTCAAAAAGAGGCTAGATGACCATCTGTTGGGGATGTTGTAGCTGTAGTCGTACTGCATCTAGGCAGGGGATTGGTATGAAGATCTCAAAGGTCCCTTCCAATTCCATTATTGTGTGATTCTATGATCCTAAATTCTCTTCCTCCCCCACCCACCCAACACACAGGTCCATGTGCAGTTCCACAGTCTGCACTTGCATAGATCTGGCACTGGCCCCAATGGGCACAGAAATGAATCCAGTCCAGAGATCTCCTTGGCTAGAGGGGCCTGTAACTCCAAGGTCTCCACTTGTGTGAGGTTTTTGTGGGTTGTCACAGGAATTATGGATTGACGTTTGCAAGGGGACTGGATATTTATAGGAAGTCATTAAAACAAACCCAATCTTCTTATGTTCTTTCATGTTTGCTGTTAATTACATTTCATTTGCTCCTGTAAGCCTGCTGTGCCTGAGTCCCAGGACGTGTTATTCTCCAGGGACCATATCCCATTCATTTGGCTTTTATCTACATCTGGTAACTAGGTTAACGTCTAAAGTAAGACTAATTAGGCTCAGCAGAATGGTGCTCTGAGCACAGGATCAGGCCTTTGTTAATGTGCTACAGAGACCTGACAAATAGCCCAGCTTTTAAAGGTAATTGAATGACATCATTAACTTCCCCAGCTCAGTATTTGCAATGCATCCGTTTGTACTTACTCACAGATCTATCAGACAACTGGCTCTGGAGAGCTTGGATTCTGAGCTAAAACTGGCAATAATCTGGAGTTTAGGTGAAATAGCAGAGACATATTTGGTGAGGGTTGGTGGGTGGGGCTTAAGGGTTTAAAACAGTTTGTATATGTTATAGATGTTTATGTATGTTTTATGTTTTTATATTTTTGCAAGCCACCTTGAACCTTTGTTGGAAGGACAGGGTAGAAATCAAATCAGTCAATCAATCAATCAAACAAACAAACTTGTCCAGGTATATAAATTATGTCACCACGAATCTGCGCACTTCCCAGGGCTCTCAGGGGACTCTAGCCCCATTTCCCCTTGTTCAGGGAACTCTCACCCCACTACTTGACTTTTAGGGTTTAGGCTTCCAGATTATTGCTAGTTGTCCTCTCTGGGCCTCCTCTGTGTAGTCCCACAGGATTCTATTCTGTCTCCTTTCTTGTTCAGTGTGTGTATGAGGCCACTGGGCGAGGTCATTCGGAGGTTTGGGGTAGAATGTCATTAGTATGCTGATGACACTCAGCTTACCTCTCTTTTTCATCTGATCCAGATCCTGCAGTCTCGGCACTTACCTGATGCTTGTCTGCTTATCAGTTAACCATTTAATTGTCATCCATTTAACTGATGAGAATGAGCCAATTAAGGCTGACTCCTGACAAGATTGAAGCGATGATATACAGTCCCCATCCCATTCTCGGTTGCTGCCCTGATGTTGTGGAACTCCCTCCCCCTGAAGGTCCATCAGAGTCCAGGCCTGAGCATCTTTCGGAAGCAGTGTAAAATTTTTCTTTTTGGTAAAACTTTTGGTGGGTGGTTGTGGGGGGGGGAAGAGGGTTGGGTATTAATTTGTTTGTTTGATTGTTTGTTTATTTGACAGTTATTTATCCTGCGACCTCCTGCCAAAAGCAGCTCAGGGTGGCTAACAATGTAATATAAAAAATATAATAAAATAACAATAAATATAATAAAAACAGACTTATAGGAGCACAAGATACAAAAACAAAATAAAAAACCCCACCACCGTTACCCATCTCCCTCACAAAAGGCCTGGCAAAACAGTCAGGTCTTATACTGTCTTCAGAAGGAGGGGAGTTCCAGGACCACCTGGGCCTCTGCTGGAAGGGAGTTCCACAGCCTTGGTGCAGCCACTGAGAACACCCTCTCCATAGTTGGCCCCCAAGATACTGGGGGACTTTGAGAAAGGCACTCCCAGCAAACCGCAGGGGTCGATCCAGAGCCTGGGGAGTGAGGCAGTCCCACAGATAAGTAGGGCCTAGGCCGTATAGGGCTTTATAGGTAAGCACCAACACCTTGAATTGGGACCAGAAGACTACAGGCAGCCAATGCAGAGAATGGAGCATTGGTGTAATGTGTTCATGGTGACCCATCCCTGTAAGGAGGCGGACCGCATAGCATCATCCGCAGCTGGGGGTCGGGGGGGCAGTGTAGCCATTGTTTTTAAGGATACATTGTCTGTGAGGAGATTTCCTCTGCAAACTATCATGGGGATAGAGGACCTGCATTTGGTGTTGAATTTGGCTGGAGACAGATTAGGGATACTGTTGATCTACCAGATGCCAACCTGTATGGCAGCTTCCCTATCCACACTGACTGAGCTGCTGTCGGGGGGGGGGGGCGGGTGTCTTGCAGTCTCCCAGAACGACAGTCCTGGGGGACCTCAATATCCATGCTGACGCCAGTCTTGGAGGGGCAGAGCATGAGTTCATGGCCTCCATGGCAACCATGGGCCTGTTTCAGAGAATGGTGGGCCACACACACATTGGAGGACATACCCTAGACATGATATTTTGCACAGGCCTTGAGGTGGGGGATTCATTAGTGGGGGAGGTGTCAGCAGAACCCTTGTCATGGACTGATCATTATCTCCTCTGGGCTGGTATCCTGGTGCATGTCAGTCCCTGGGAGGGTGCAGAACCAGTTAGGATGGCTCGCCCCCAACAGCTTATGGAACCTAGGAAATTCCACACTGCTTTAGGGGATATATCCTCTGATCTTGATGGCCGCTCACTCGATGACCTTGTGACCATATGGAATTCCGTGTTGGTGGAGACCATTGATCAGGTGGTTCCCAGGTGTCCGCTCCCGAACAGCCGACAATGCAGGTCCCCATGGTATACAGAGGAACTGTGGCAGATGAAGCGGGAAGGGCGGCAGTTAGAGCAACGGTGGCATCACTCACGTGCTGAAGTTGACCAATTGCAGCATAGAGTCTGGTTAAGTACCTATGCTGTGGCAGTGCAGGCAGCAAAGAAAGTCTTTGCTAAGTCACGCCTGGTGGAGCTTTTCCAGGCGTTGAGGGGGCTGGTCAGTCCAGTTTCCCTCCGCCTGAATTTAGAGTCATTGAACGCCCATTGTGATTTGTTTATGGACTTTTCTGAAGATAAAATTGCTCAGATCCACCACAGTTTTGACGCAACACTTTTAGCAGTGGGTGAACCAGAGGCAGTAGAAGCCCTGCCTTGTCCTGTTTTGTGGGATGAATTTCAGAATGTGTCACCTTCAAATGCAAGGGATGCCCTGGGGTCTGTCTGAGCCACTTATTGTCAATTAGACCCATGCCCGTCCTCGGTGGTCAAGGCCAGCCAGGAGACAATAGGGTCGTTGCTGGCGGGGATTGTCAACACCTCCCTGGGGGAGGGAAGGATGCCGGACTGCCTTAAGGATGCTGTGATGCAGCCCCTGCTCAAGAAGCCATCATTGGAAATTGGCATCCTGGCCAGCTATTGGCCGGTCTCTAACCTTCCCTTTTTAGGGAAGGTTATTGAGCAAGTGATGGCTCGGCAGTTGCAGGAGCATCTGGACCAGATTAACTTCCTTGATCCCTCACAGTCAGGTTTTAGTCCTGGATATGGCACAGAGACTGTACTTGTGGCTTTAGTCGACGACCTCTCCCATGAGTTGGACCATGTCCATTCGACCCCATTAATCCTATTAGATATCTCAGCTGCATTTGGTACCGTTGACCATGAGTTGTTGGTGAATTGGCTGCGGGACCAGGCAGGGATTGGTGGGACCATTCTCAAGTGGTTCTGCTCCTTCATGGCTGGGAGAGTCCAGTGTGTGGTCCTGGGTGATTTTTCATCTTCTCCCCGGGGCCTCATGTGTGGAGTTCCACAGGGTTCCATCTTGTCCCCTCTCTTGTTCAGTGTGTACATGCAGCCTTTGGGGAAGGTGGTTAGGGAGTTTGGCGTACAGTGTCATCAGTCGGTATGCTGTATGACACCCAACTTTAACTCTCTTGTTCATCCGACTCAGGCCCGGCAGTCTCGGTGCATACCCGGTGCTTGGCAGCTGTGGGGGATTGGATGAGGGCGAGCCGTCTGAGGTTAAATCCTGACAAGACGGAGGTGATGGTTGTGGGGAAGGCCGGGGGAGTGGCGGCTCCCATCATTGATGGGATCTGTCCTGCCCCTGGTATCTCAGGTTTGGAGTCTGGGGGTGCTCCTGGACCCTCAGCTCCACCTGGCTGCTCTGGTGGCAGCTGTGGCGAAAGGAGCATTTCGCCAATTACATCTGGTGCATCGGCTTCAGCCGTACGTCTCGGACTCTGACCTAGCCATGATCATCCATGCTTTCATTACCTCGAGATTGGACTACTATAACACACTTTATGTGGGGCTATCCTTGGTGCTAGTTCAGAGGCTGCAGCTGGTGCAGAATGTGGTGCCTTGTCCCCTAATGGGGACAGGCCAACCGGAGCATATTACACCAGTGCTTCATTCTCTGCACTGGCTGCCTATAGTCTTCTGGGCCCAATTCAAGGTGTTGGTGTTGATCTTTAAAGCCCTGAATGGCCTGGACCCCACCTAGCTGCGGGACCACCTCACCATCTGGGTCCTGAATTTGCCCTTGCAGTCAGCCAGGGGCGCCCTCGTCTAGGTCCCCCTGGTTTCTCAGGTGTTGACCTTGTGGAGGACGTTCTCTATGGCTGCACTGCGGTTGTGGAACTCCCTCCCATTGGAGGTCCACCTAATTACTGACCTCCCCTCTTTCTGTAGATAATGTAAGACCTGGCTGTTCCACCGTGCTTTTCCTGAGGGAGAGGGGGTGGATGGGTTGGGTTATGGTGGGGGGGAATACTGTATATTTATACTGTGCTTTAATAGTGTTTTAAATTGTATGATTGTTGTTTTAAATTGTTTTAATATGCTGTTAGCTGCTCTGAGATGCTTTTAGCAGGAGGGGGCGGCATACAGATTTTGTTATAAATAAATAAATTAAATAAATAAATAAATTCTGCACCAGCTGCAACCTCCAAACTGTCACCATGGGTAGCCCCATGAAGAGCACGTTACAATAGTCCAGCCTTGAGGTGATAAAAGCATGGACGATAGTGGCCAGGTCAGAGTCCAAGAAGTACAGCCAAAACCGTCACACCAGATGTAACTGGCAAAATGTACTCCTCACCACAGCCCCCACCTGGGCATCCAGGCAGAGCTGGGAATCGAGGCGCACTCACAGACTACAAACCTGGTGAATGAGTGCAGGGTGAACCCCATCAATGGTGGGGGATGCCAACCCCACTGCCCTTCCCACTAGCATCACCTCCGTCTTGTCAGGATTCAGCTTCAGGAGGCTCACCTGCATCCAGTCTCCCACAGCCAGAAGACATCGAGTAAGCACCAAGACTTCCGGGTCTGGGTCAGGTGAAAAAGAGAGGTAGAGCTGGGTGTCATCAGCATATTGATGACACTGAACACCAAATTCCCTTACGGGACTTCACACAAGTGGTTCCAGGGAGACAAAGAACAGTCCCCAAGCACCAATTGCCAGATTCTCCCTGCAAAGAATGAGCAGAAGCACTCAAGAACAGTTCCTCCCACCCCGGCTCAGTCCTGCAAGTGAGCCACCAACATCTAGTGGTCAACAGTATCAAAAGCAGCTGACAGATCCAACAAAATCAGCAGGGTCAATTGACTCTGATTCAATTCACAGTGGAGGTTGTCAACCAAGGCCACAAGTGTAGTCTCAGTGCCATAACCCGGATGAAAGCCAGACTGTGACGGATCCAGAAAACTGATGTGCTCCAGATGCTCCTGCAGCTGCCGAGCCACAACCTGTTCAATGACCTTCCCTAAAAAGGGAGACAGAAACCAGCCAGCAGCTGGTAGGTATTCAATGTCAAGTGAGAGTTTCTTGAGCAGAGGCCATACCACCACCTCTTTGAGGCAGCCCTGCACTCTTCCCTCCTGAACAGAGGCAATGACCACCCCTGCCATTAATGGCCCCAGCATCTCTCGGCTGGCCTTGACCCTCCAGGATGGGTATGGGTCCAGTTCACAAGAGGTAGCCCTGACCATCCCAAGAACATCCTCCACATCAGTGGGGTGACACCCACTGAAACCGATCCCATAAAACCAGACCAGATGGGGCTTCCATAACCTCTGGTTCTCCTATTGTAGTAAGTGCGGTGTTGAAGTTGTGGTGAATGCAAACTATTTTATCTGCAAAGTAATGAACTGTTTGTCACAGCGGGCACTGGAAGATTCCAGTTTCAGGTGGAGGGAGACCAGACCGACCAGCCCCCTTACCACTTCAAAAAGCTCTGCTGGATGAAACTTCATAGATGCTATGAGGGCAGCAAAGAACCCCTTCTTTGCTGCCCGCACAGCCACAGTATAAGCTCTTAAACTAGCTGCATGTCACATTATATTGGCTTCAGTACACAAAGGACACCACCATCACTCCGACCACCGCCCTTCCTGCTTCAGAAACCACAGATTCTCTGTAAACCAAGAAGATCTGAAGTGCGGATGCCTAGGAGCCATTTGGTCAATGGCCTCACTAAGCATAATGATCTAAAGAGCAACAAGGTCATCAAGTGAGAGGACATCAAGATCAGAGGGTAGGTGACTGGTGGTGTGAATATTTAAGTCCCCCAAGACTAATGTCTTTGGGGACCACAGTACCACCTCCAACACCAGCTCCGCTACAGCATGCAAGGATGCCGCTGTACAGGTAGGTGCACAGTACACTAGCATCACCCCCAATCTGTCTCCCGCCAAATCAATCACAAGATGGAGGCCCTTGATACCCAACATAAGCTGCACCAGATACCTCCTAATGGACCATGAATCCCTGAAAACAAAGGCTACACCCCCCACCCCCATCCCTCCGGCCATGGCTAATGCTGCACGAAGTACCCAGCTGCAACAAGGTCAGCCAGAGTAGGCCCGACTCAGTGTCAAGCCAGGTCTCTGTAATGCACACGAGGTAGGCTGCATGGTACAGGATTAGCTCCTGGATTGTTGTTGTTATATTTACAAACATCCTCACCACCTGCCTGGGGGGCAGCGAGGGGAACCAGCACCAAATACCTGTTTCACGTCATGGGTCTAAGACATTCCCCCCAAAGGGAACCATAATTCCCCTGCCTCAACATAAACCCAATGGCTGTGGTTCTCACCCCAGCCAGCCCTTCCCTCAGACACACATACACCCCACTGTAGCTTCTCTGCCCAGCCGGTGAGGGAGATTCCCCACCCCCAACTCCCCCAAACCCTCCACTCTCATCAGAAGGTCATCAAAACTTCCTACATGGGGGTCATACCCTCCCCTCCACTGGGGAAAAAGAACCCCCCTACCAATGCCAAGTCCCTTTCTCCCCATCTCTCACTGGGGGCAGGAAACACCTGATCTCCCCTCAACATAAAAATCCCAATTAATTAACCCACGATCCTAAATTTAATCCCTCTCCCCCAACAATCACCATATTGCCTTAATCCCTAGCCCCTCAAATACCCACAATAACAAAACCAGGGCCACCAACCTATAACGCCCCCCCCCCAAAAAAAAACCACTTCCCCAGCAGTGGGGATGTTGTATTTTAAATGTCTTTTAATCGTATTTTGTAAACTGTGCTGAACCTTCGGGGAAGGATGGGGTATAAATAGAAAGAAAGAAAGAAAGAAAGAAAGAAAGAAAGAAAGAGGACTCTAACTGCAATCTCTATTTATATACACAAATGTCCCATCAGTTCACAATGATGGCAGGTCTTCAGGGCACCTCTCCTCCCCAAGGGGTCCTTGGTGCCTCCTTCTTGTGGTGTGGAGTTTGCAGTGTGCTGCTGAAGCCTCCTGTCAGTGCCTCTTCAGAGTACCTGGCTTCACCTCAATCCTGGCCAGCTTCTCCTGCACCACTCTCCACAGCATCTCCCGAAAGCACTGCTGGGTATCTTGCTCCATGCAGCTCCACCAATGTGCAATCCTCTTTTTATAATTGGTTCACCCTCAAAGTGAGGTATACCCCTTCCACCTGGTGCTTGACAGCAGTCCAGTTAGGTGTTTCCCAAACACCAGTTATATAATAGGGCGTGTGGCCCCAGGATAAGTTCTCTCAGGATCTGCACGCCCCTGAGGCCAACCCATGCAGAATCTTATCAAATTCCTTTAATCACCCACAGTTCTTCACTATACAGTCCAGTCACATAGACTCTCTCTCTGGCCACGCCGAATCCCTCCTGCAGCCAGGTAGCTCAACATGCATAGTTAGTAATTCAGGACTCCTGCAGCCAGGTAGCCAGTGAATAGTGAACCCCCCTTGGTTCCTACCCCTCCCAATAACCTTCTCTCTCCGTTAATCGTTTAATTACCAGGCTTGGGAGGCTAGTCCAGCTGACGCACATTAGGGTGTGAGCCCATGCTGCCTCAGCACCTCAATCTCCCAGGCCAGCACTAACCTCCTTAAAGGGCCTGTCTCAGGCATCCAACCTGACCCTGCTACAGTAATGGCCAGGAAGAACAGGACCAGATTGGAGAGTATGTAAAGAGTTTTAGACTTGATTCAAGTAGACCATTCCCATTGCTTCCTATTCATACAGAGGGCTAGCCCTGCCACTCTCCTCCTCTTCCCCCACTTCCCTCAGGCCACATCACAACAGCCTGTGACTTGGTGCAGTACATGCTGCATTCCTGGAGCTGCTGGAGCTAAACAAAAGCTGAAACAGCTAAATACCTTCTTTAAAATCTCGGCTCAAATAACTTGAGCCCAAAAAGAATTTGGGGAAACAGTGCCTGATCCAACCTGAACGCAGTGCAACTGGTTGGATTTCATCGGGTTCGGATTCAGCAGCAGGGCTCTACACCTCCCATCCCCCAGGGCAGTGGTCTGGAATTTTACACATCACCTTCCCAGTGGAGAGTAGAGCAGTGGTGGGTAATTAAAGCTAATCAGAAGCCAACAGGTCCTGCCCCTAAACACCCCCCAAGAGCCTGCAAGACCCCTTTCTTGACTGCAGTGAGCCCATTATAAGCCTGAGATCCTGGACTCTTTCAAAACCCAGCTAGAGTGTATATCTGCTCCCTGTGAACCTCATAATGTCATGGCACTCTGCAAGGGGCAGAGCGTACTGGAAAGGGGAAGGGTGATACCACCCCTCCTTGCTGCTACTTCCCTTACACAGCAGTGAAGGGAGAAATCAAGAACAAACTGTAAACTCCAGTTCTCTTGTCTCAGGTGACAAAGAGCAGCAAACAGCACTCTCAGCCTCTCTGGTCATTTTAAATTTTAGCACCAACACTCTGTACTCCATTGTCCTCCTTGGCCTCTCCATGATTTCCAACATCATCCCCCTCTCCATAACTCATGGAATTCTGTCCTTCAATGGCTTTTGTGTCTTCGCTGTCACCAGGTTCTAATGGTTTCTTCTTCTTCTTCTTCTTCTTCTCCTCCTTCTCCTCCTCCTCCTCCTCCTCTTAGTGCCTGCTAGGGATGGGAATTCCGGATCTACCGGTATCCGATAATGCCGGTATCGGGCGTACCGGCATTACCGGATTCGACCCGGTAATCCGGACCCGGTACCGGATTTCGGTGTACCGGTTTTTTTACATTGCAGCCATTTAAAAATGGCTGCAATGTAAAAAAATTTAAAGCCCCAGCCAAACAGTTTTTAAAAAACAAACCCTCCCCGAGTCCAGGCTGCGCGGGTGGAAGGGGGGACACCCCCCACCCACCCTGCCCAGCCTGGCTTTTTGTTTTAAAAAAGAAAAGACTAAGAGTAAGACGGCGAGCCAGGCGAGCCCCCCCCAGCACCAGCGGCCGCGGCGTCCCCGCAGCCGCGGGTAAGTATGACCCGATCCCTGGGGGGGTGGGGGTGTTTAACACCCCCCCCCCCCCAGGGATCACCCCTACAGCGCGCTTGCCGCTTACCTTTGGGAGCTCCGGCGGCGGCGGGCGGTCCGGCGGCCTCAGCGCCGGCTGTGGCTGCCGGCGTCAGGACGTTCTAGGCCTTCCGGTGAAACCCGGAAGTTCACCGGAAGGCCTAGAGCGTCCTGACGCCGGCAGCCACAGCCGGCGCTGAGGCCGCCGGACCGCCCGCCGCCGCCGGAGCTCCCAAAGGTAAGCGGCAAGCGCGCTGTAGGGGTGATCCCTGGGGGGGTGGGGGTGTTAAACACCCCCCCCCCCCCAGGGATCGGGTCATACTTACCCGCGGCTGCGGGGACGCCGCGGCCGCTGGTGCTGGGGGGGGCTCGCCTGGCTCGCCGTCTTACTCTTAGTCTTTTCTTTTTTAAAACAAAAAGCCAGGCTGGGCAGGGTGGGTGGGGGGTGTCCCCCCTTCCACCCGCGCAGCCTGGGAGGGGGAGGGGGAGGGGGAGGAATTTATTCCATTGGTTTCAATGGGGACACAGCGCCCCATTGAAACCAATGGAATAAATCCGGTACCGGTATACCGGATTTAATCCGGGAATCCGGTTTTCGTGGAACCGGTAACCGGTAAATCCGGTAGCCGGTAATGGGCCCGGGGTCCCACCCCTAGTGCCTGCTCCTCACTAGGCCACTGAGAACAATAGGAATCTCCCATTGACTTGAGTGGTCTGTCAGTCGTGTCCCTAATATTTACAACATTTACTACCATTAGAAGTAGATAGTAGTAGTATGTCTCAGACTCAGACCTTGCCACAATCATCCATGCTTTTATTACCTCGAGATTGGACTACTGCAACGCATTCTACATGGGGCTACCCCTGGTGATGGTCCGGAGACTGCAGCTGCAAGCTGGTGCAGAATGTGGCAGCACGTCTCCTTAGGTGGAATAGTCATCGCGAGCACATTACTCCCATGCTCAGTTCTCTGCACTGGCTGCCGATAGTCTTCCAGGTCCAATTCAAGGTGTTGGTTTTGACCTTAAAAGTCCTGAATGGCTTGGGGACCACTTATCTGCAGGACCACCTCACCCTCCGGATCCTATATTGGCATCTGCAGTCAGCTGGGGGTGCCCTCCTTGAGGTCCCCTGGGTTTCCCTGGTGTTGACCGTGGGAAGGGCGTTCTCAGTGGCCACTCTGCAGCTGTGGAACACCCTCCTGTTGGAGCTCTGCTTGGCCTAAGACCTCCCCTCTTTCCATAAACAATGCAAGACCTGGCTGTTCTTCTGGGCCTTTGCTGAGGAAGCTGGGTGGGTTGGGTTAGGGTTGTTTTTTTTTCTTGTTTGTGCTATTTTAATGTTTTATATTTTCATGAGGTTATTTGTATTTTATAATATTGTTAGCCACACTGAGATGCATAGACAGGAGAGGGTGGCATAAAAATGTGACAAAATAAATAAATTTTGAGCAGCATGGGAACATGGAGCAAATGTAGTCAAGTGGCTAGAGCAGTAAGTTTGGAATTGGAATTCTGGTCTCAATGGGCATTTTTACACACATCTTAAAGTTCTGGATTTTTCAATCTTCTGGGTTTACAAGTCCACAAGAAAGTTCCGGATGCATTCTTCACACACACACTGCCCTGAGGCAACCTAAAGTAGCTGCAGCTGTAGATGTGACAGGCTGCCATGGAAACCAAGTGACCACAGCTGCCTGGAGCAAACCAGTTTACCAGGAGAACTTTTTACACACAAAAGTTCTGGAAGAAGTTCTACATTGAAGTTTAAAGAGCCTGATGTTTAAGATCTGGGTGAGTGATTTAGATGCACAGAAAATTCAGGATGTAACAGCAAACATCCAGGAGAAAATAGAAATGTGTGTGTAAAAACACCCAGTGAGGTAAGTTTTTTCTCTCTCTTGGCTGAAGCTTCCTATCTGCAAAACAGGGTGACTGCACTAGGCCTGGTAGGCTGGTTGGTTTGGAGAGAGGTCAGTGGAAGTGGATTGTGTCCCCACTGTTGTATTAACTGTAAAATCCTGATTCAAGACTATGGGGGTAGAGGACTTGGCAGTAATAAAGGTAACTATGTGAGTATTTGCAAGATCAGGGCCTTATATTTTAAACTCTCTGTAGCAGGGATTATCTCTTTATGTGTTTTGTAAAGCGGTTCTGAGCCTGCCTCTTCGCTTCAGATCCCCCCTCCCATCTGGAAACAAGGAGGAGTTCTGTAGTTGATTTGTACACATTTAACCATATGATTAACTTGTCTGGGCTGGAAACAGATGGAAGGGGGAAATAAAGGGAAGAGGCGGGCTCAGCACAGCTTTTCTGCATTCTATTGGGTGCTCAGACTCCTGCTAGCCAATAGAATGCTCAAGATCTGCCCCCTCCATCCTGCTCTCCCTCCTCCCATCTAGAAGGGGGCAGGGCTTCAGTTGGCAGGGGGGAGAGCTGAAGGGAAGAGGCGGGCTCAGTACAGCTTTTCAGCATTCTATTGGTTTCTGACTCCTGCTAGCCAATAGAATGCTAAGATATCAGCTGAGTCTTCCCCTTCCCTCTTGCTCTCCCCATCACATTCCTGAAACTTTGCCTTCATAAAGCTTTCCCCACCAAGACAGCTAGGGATGGGCAAACAGAACGCGGTTCGGATGTTCAGACATTGGGTCGTTTGGTTTGAAACCCGAGTTCGGGTTCTGTTGTTCGGTTCGGTGGAGTTCGGTTCGGCCGACTTGGCCAAACATTCAAAAATAGCGCTATCGATACCGATACCAATTTTTTTTTTCTGGTATCGGTATAATTTGACCCTGAAACAACCCCTGGTCTCCACCCCTGGTGCCAGGAAGTCTGCTTCTCAGCTGCCTCCCCCTTCCAGTCACATTTTTCCCACCTGAAGTCATGTTTTTCCCACCCCCAAACTCATGCGAACTCACCCGAATATGACCGAACTGTTCGGCCGTGTTCGAGTTTAGTTTGGACGTTCTGTTTGGACGTCTGAACAGGTCGAGTTCAGTCCGAACTCTGAACATCCGGACCACACTCGTCAATCCCTAAAGACAACTGCCAGCCCCAGACAAAGTAAGAAAGATGGACAGGGAAGTGTGTGCCTCCCTCCTCCCTCCCTCATCAGCACTGGGTATTCTGTTTTTTGAGATTCTTGCTTTTCTTGGCGAGAATCCTGCTGATTTTCATCATCTTCTCATTTGCAAGAATGAGACAAGAATTGTGATTCTCACTGAGAAACACAAGAAACCAAGAATCAAGTTTCAGTCCTACAAAAAATTGATGAAGGTTGACAGAAAACTGATAAATTGATGTTGGGAGTTGGTATATTGATGAAAAAAATCTAAAAATTGGTACTAGAAACCAACATTCCAGGACCAGAATTCAACATTTTGGGTTTTTGGGTACCAAAATGAGGTAACAATTGTTTACCAATCAGTACTGATATTGTTGGATCAATTTGGTACTGGAAATTTGACAGTTATGCCTGTTTTTGCGGGTACTTGTTTCAGGCCTAATCTGGACTGAATAGCAGTGGTTATTTGTTTCAGCTCTTCATCTGGTCTGTTGACTCCAAGGGGAAACCCTGTATTGCATGGTACCTTGCCAGGTCCACAAATCAAGCTATATCATGTGCCCAGCACTGGAGAGATATATGGACATGGTGGTGGGACACGAACTGCAAATAGCAGTATGAGTAGCATATACATATTTGATTACTATACCCATTTTTTCAGGTATTCACTTCAGCTCACACCTTTCCCCATCAGTTAGGAAAGTTGGGAGGAATTTACTAACCTTTGCAAACAAGTTAGGTTAGTGTGGGGAGGAAGACTCCTACTCCAGGGGCTTCCTCATCTGTACTAGAGGAAGGTAATTATCTCTCCTTGAGTCCAAAGCCTGGCAGAGGCTCAAATATCAGGTCTGAGCCCAATCTGAGCCCAACTGTCTTGGGACCAACCAAAGCGTGATCCAATATCCTAACACCTCTGCATTCCTAGAAGTACAACAAGGCCAAATGTAACCAGGGGTGGGGGGTGGCCTCATCCATACCAAGCACTGTGACAATGGACAATGTGCTTCATGGGAGAGGGGTAATGTCAGGAAAGGGGCTCAGTTTGGCCTGCAAGGCCCTACCTGAGTCTTCTGAAGTCCCCGCAAATGTCCTCCCTTCCCTCCTTTGTGTTTCTCTCACATCACTTCTGCTTGTTATTCCAGCACTCTCTGCTGGCAACTCCTTTCAAGTTCCCAAGCAAGGCATCATTTAAAAATTGGACAGCTAGTTCTAATGAGGAAAATAAGAAAGAGCATAAGCACTGGTAAACTAGATGTAAAACGTTAATAAGGCAGACCAAGAAAGATTTTGAAGAGAGACTTGCTAAAGGGGCAAAAACTAATACTAAAAACTTGTTAACATACATCAGATGCAAGAGGCCTGCTAGAGAGTCAGTTGGGCCATTATATGACATGGGGTTAAAAGGGGCACTCAGGGAGGATAAGATCCTTGCCGAGAGTCTGAAAGAATTCTTTGCATTGGTATTCACTGCAGATGATGCTGGGGAGATAACTATGCCAGAACTGTTCTTTGTAGGTGAGGAAATAGGTGACGAAGTGGAAGAGCTGTCATAAATGAACATGACTCTGGAAGAGGGTCTGGAACAAAATGAAAAACTAAATAGTAACAAATCACCAGGACCAGATGTTATAAACCGCAAAGTTCTGAAGGAACTCAAATATGAAGTTTCAGACCTAGTACTGGTAATTTGTAACCTATCACTAAAATCTGCCATTGTATCTGAGGACTGGAGGGAGCAAATGTAACACCAATATTTTAAAAGGGCTCCAGAGGCAATCCTGGACACTTCAGACTGGTGAGCATGACCTCTGTGCCAGGAAAAATTTTGGAGATTATTATTAAAAGCAGGGCATATTGATAAACATGGCTTAATGGAGAAGAGTCAACATGGATTTAGTAAACAGAAGTCGTGCCTCACTAATCTATTGGAATTTTGTCAGGGTGTGAATAAGCATGTGGAGAAGGATGAGCCAGTCAATATAGTGTATCTGGATTTTCAGAAAGCATTTGATAAGGTCCCTCATGAGAGACTCTTGAGGAAATCAGAAAACCATGGGATAGGAGACAGTGTCCTATTGTGGATTGGTAACTGGCTAAAGGAAAGGAAGCAAAGAGTAGGAGTAATTGGTCAGTTTTCACAACAGAGAGAAGTAAATGGTGTTGTACTGGGATCTGTACTGGGACCAGTGATGTTTAATGTATTCATTAATAGGGCTATGTATTTTTCACGACAAATTTCTAAAAAAGTCATGACTTGGTCATGGAAAAAAGTCACAGAAAAGTCATGCGTTAAAAAAAATTATTAGCTACATTTTTAAAAAATAAATAAATAAATCCCTGAAGCGTGGGGTCAAACCCTTAGATTGTAAGCCCCAGGGGCTTCAAATGGGGGATCAACCCCTTAGATTGTAAGCTCCAGGGTCCTTTCCAAAGCCTAGCTAAAGCTCTTAGATTGTAAGCACCAGGGGCTCCAAATGGGGTAATAAGTCCTTAGATTGTAAGCACTAGGGGTTTCAAAGCCTGTTCAAAGCAGTCAAAAGTCTATTCAAAGAAGCAGCGGCAGAGGGAAAGCTGCCGCCTGCTCCCTGCTGCTTCAGGATGCCTTTTGAAGAGCTCTCTGCGATCCTCGCCCCACTTCCAATGCAACGCGATGTGACTCCGCCCCCAGCAACATGAGAAGTGCTTTGCCACAGAGAGGCATCTCAGAGGGGTGTTTTAAAACAAGGGCAGTGTGGCGCTGTGGCTCCAGAAGGGAAACGGAGAGGTTTCACGGCAGTCATGGGAAAAGGTAACAAGTCGCGGAGGGGGCAATATTTCACAGGAAACGTGACCCCCATGACCACCGTGAAAAATATGTAGCCCTATTCATTAATGATCTGGAAAGGGGAGAAAGGAGTGAGGTGATCAAATTTGCATAAGACACAAAATTATTCACTGTAGTTAAAACATGAGCAGACTGTGAAGAATTGCAGGAGGATCTTGCGAGACTGGGTGACTGGGCATGTAAATGGCACATGAAATTTAATGTAGACAAGTGCAAAGTGATGCACATAGGGAAAAACAATCCAAACTATATGTACACAATGCTGGATTCTAAATTAGGAGTTACCACTCAAGAAAAGGACCTTGGAGTCATTGTGGACAGTACATTGAAATTGTCAGCTCAGTGTGTGGTGGCCATCAAAAAAGCAAACAGAATTTTAGGAATTATTCATAAGGGGATAGAGAGTAAAACTGAAAATATCATAATGTCACTATATAAATCTATGGTGCGACCGCACCTTGAATATTGTATGCAGTTATGGTTGCCTCATCTCAAAAATATATATAGTAGAAATAGAAAAGGTAAAGAGAAGGGCAACAAAAATGATAAGAAGTATGGAATGACTCCTGTATGAAGAGAGGCTGGATAGAATGGGGCTCTTCAGCTTGGAGAAGAGATGACTGAGAGAGAATATGATAGAAGTTTATGAAATCATGAGTGGTGTGGTACAAGTTAATAGGGAACAGTTATTTACCCTCTCAAATAGTACTAAAACAAGGGGACACTCCATGAAACATAGGCTGCTTGTGCTTTCCCACAAGCTGCTTTGGCACCACAGGAGCATGAGCTATTCAAATCTAGCACAGCTCCCATCTCATGGGAAAGGAGGAAGTGCCACTCTCCCATCAGCAAGCTCACGCATCAGATGGGTGCCGATTCAAAACAAGTAAATCAGTAGCAGATTTTTTAAAAATTGCAGTAGTTTTTTTCACACTGCACAATTAAGCTGTGGAATTTTTGCCAGAAGATATGGCCAAGGTCAGTAGTATAGCTGGTTTTAAGAAAGGATTGGATAAGTTTCTGGAGGATAGGTCCATTAGCAGCTATTAGCCTGATAGGTTTCGGTAATGTAACCTTTTACTGTCGGGAGCTGGGAGTGAACAACAGGGAATGGATTGTGGCCTGTTGGGTACTTCTTGCAAGTTACCAAGATTAGCCACTGTTGGAGACAAGTGCTGGACTTGCTGGACCATTGGTCTGACCCAGTAAGGCACTTCTTATGTTCTTACCAGGGTTAGAGAAGTGCTATTCAACCCCTGACTCTGCTTGCTCATGGGAACAGGTGTTGAGGGAGGTAGTTACTCCCAGAGGCTTAGCTAGGTTGGAATGGGCTCTGGTGCAGAAGATGGATTCCTCCCTTTCCCCTTCCCCTGGTTGGTTCCTTAATGCAGAACACAGATGACTTACACATACACATGGACTTCCAGGCTTAGTAGCCTTCGTTCAGCTGCACCATCTGCACATATTATAGCTATGCCCCTGAGTACTCCAGAGTAATTAATTACCCTTGCACATGAGAATAGTCCCTGACAGACCACTGGTCCTGGTGTGCAGTAGAATAGCATTCATGGAACTGGGTGGCCACACATCTGGTGGAAATTAGTGGTTATCCTTGCTGTTCTCTCTTTGTCCTTCCCTGTTTAGTTTCCCTGGTATTTGTTTTATTTCTATGCAAAAAGGGCATTAGTATTTGCCCATGGCATCTAAAAGTCATAAAATGGCCCTTATAGGAGGCCATCTCCTCACTATGGTCTCAACTGAAACTGTGTTTAGTAGGGGTGGGACTTTTTACTGCATTAATTTTGCCGCAGGAGTCTGACTTTGCGCCCCTAGCCCCGGAGTCCGGGTCGCCCCAGCACAAGTTGGGTCCCACTGGATGGAGACTCGGGCCCCTCTAAGGGGCTCAGAGTACCGTGTCAGGCTGGGTCTGTATCCGTGGAGGGCTGCAGGAGCCTCTGACTTTGCACCCCTAGCCCCGGACTCCGGGGCACCCCGGCACATGATGGGTCCTGCTGGATGGAGACTCGGGCCCCTCCAGGGGGATGGGGCAGCCTTCCAAGGATGGGCTGGGGCTCCGGGAAAGCGGATGGAGCTCCTCAGGTGGCCCCTCTGGCCATGAAGGCCAGGTCAACCCGTTCAGGATCGGGCCTGATCAGCGGAGGCTCAGACCCCTCAGGGAGATGGGGCTGTCCTCCGAGGCTGGGCTGGGGCTCCGGGAAGGTGGCCGGAGCTCCTCGGGTGGCCCCCCTAGCCACGAAGGCCTGGTCGACCCAGGGCAGGATCGGACCTGGTCCGCGGAGGCTCGGGCCCCTGAAGGGGCCTGGGGATGCCTTCCGAGGTCAGGCTGGGGCTCCAAGAAGGAGTCCTGTTGGATGTCCTGGAGGATGTCGTGTTGCCTTCCCTTTCAAGTTGGGTGCCGGCAGGTTTGTAAGAGAGGGCCTTGTCGGACCCTGCCATGTTACCAGGGGAGACAGGGAGGCTGTCTGGAGCTAGGGGGGGGCAAAGTAAGAGGCTCCTTCAGCTGCGCAGGAGGTCCGACCCAAGCTGCCATGGTGCCCATGTCCCCCGGAAGAGCCCCGATCCTCTGTCTGTCGGGCCTGATCCTCGGCTGGAGGGACCTGGCTTCTGGAGCAGGGGGCTGAAGTCAGAGGCTCCTGAAGCCCGACAGGAGGTCCGACCCGGGCTGCCATGGTGCCCATGTCCCCTGGAAGGGTCCCAATCCTCCATCTGTTGGGCCCAATCCTCGGCCAGAGGGACCTGGCTTCCAGAGCCAGGTGGCCGAAGTCAGAGGCTCCTGCAGCCCGGCAGGAGGTCCAACCCGAGCTGCCGTGGTGCCCATGTCCCCCGGAAGAGCCCTGATCCTCCATCCATTGGACCTGATCATGGACCGGGTGGACCTGGCTTCCGGAGCCAGGGGGGCCAAGTCAGAGACTCCTGCAGCCTGGCAGGAGGTCCAACCCGGGCTGCCATGGTGCCCATGTCCCGGGGCCAGATCCTTTTTTCTTTTTGCCTTCCAAAGTCCGGAGGTTGACCTACCCTCCCAGAAAGACCCCATGGAAGTCCCTATGAGGACCAACTCGATGTCCGTGACTGACTTTGGGTTCCGGGATGCCAGAGGCCAGCCCGTCTCGCACCCCGCAGCCGCGCCCCAATGCTATTCCTCTGATGGTCCTCGGAGTCGGGTGCCGGAAGATTTCTGAGAGTGAGGGTTTTCAGGCCCTTCCGGACTTCCAGGGGAGCTCAGTGGTCGCACTCTACCCCCTGCCCACGTGGGATGGAAAGAGGACCCAGACCAGACGCCCCAGGTGTACCCATGCCTGTTAGACCCCTTCTCCTCCTCCGTACCTTGATCGATGTGGCTCTCAAGTTCATGCGATCTGTGGGCCAGCCTTTCAGGGCCGGGTCCAAGTGAAGCGTTCCCCTTCCTGCCATTGCTGCGGCTCCCCTTTCAGACCCCCCATTCTTGGGGACGGTTCCTGTGGGGCATGTGCCCTTCCGGCTCACTTCTGAGCACGCCCAAAGAGGGCGGTGAGCCTCCTAGGGGTCCTAGAGTCAGAGAGTGGTGGACAATGGCGAGGAGGGAGCGGGCAGACCTCCGCTCACCTCCTCCTGTCCACCGCCACTTCTGGGTCGCTGACTTCTTTAGCTCCTGCTCTTCCCCTGGGGAGGGTGGTCACAGTGGTGAGGGGGAGCGGGCAGACCCCTGCTCCCCTTCTCCCGCTTGCCACCTTCCCCTGGGGAGGATGGTCATGGCGGTGAGGGGTAGCAGGCAGACCCCCACTCCCCTTCTCCCACCCGCCACCTTCTCCAGCTCCGAGGCCCTCTGCTCCCCCTCTCCTGGGAGAGGCTCGGTGGTGTCCCCCCAGTGCCTCGGCCCCGCTCTGTGAGGCCTCCCCACCAGGGGAGGCCCGGTGGTGGCCAGCAGCCCCACGCGTTCCCCGCTGCGATTGCAGGGGCAGCAGTGGTGGTGGTGGCTACCTGGTTGATCCTGCCAGTAGTATATGCTTGTCTCAAAAATTAAGCCATGCATGTCTAAATACACACAGCTGGTACAGTGAAACTGTGAATGGCTCATTAAATCAGTTATGGTTGTCAGGGTTACCACAGCTGGCCGCAGATTCACGCCCTGAGGGCCATTGCTTAGCAACTACACAACATACAGGCACTTGAGAGGAGCTGAGGGCGGCATGGCTGGGAGGCAGCGCTCCCCCCCACTCTGGGAATGCTCCTGGCCCCACCCACAGCGTGCTGATGTTGGGAGGAGGCTCAGTGGCTGGTTGGGGCCCCGCCCTGAGTACACCTGGGGCTACTTAGGATTTCTCTATAAGAGCTACTAGTGGGGCTTGGGATCCCCGCTAGTAATCATTTGTGAGAGGCTGGCCCCCTGCTGTTCCTTGAAGTTTCTTGTGTTCTGACCTTGATACGTGATTCCTGTGAGTGTGCTTGAGAGATTGATCCTGGTGTTCCCATCCTCATGTTGTGTGATTCAGTGAGTGAGTGTCTTGTGTTTGTCTGTCCCCTTTCTAGCCCTGGTAGAGATTGTTGTGTGGGGTGTGGGTTCCCTTGTTCCCCCCTTCCAAGTCCTTGCTCCTTTCCAGACCTTCCTGTCAAGCCAAGCTAGTGTGTGAGTCCTGTCCTGCACTCCTCCCCTTCTCCCCTCGGATCCTTTCCCTTACCCCTCCCCTTCCTTTCCCCTGGGGTTAATCCTGTCCCCCTCGCTCCCTCACCCCTCCCAGCACGGTGCCCTGGGGCCTGGATATATCCCCGTGAGCTTGTTTTTCCCTTTTGTATTACCTCCTGCTCTTTTGGGGCAATTGGTTACCTCTTCGTTACGTCCCAATGATGAAAAGGGTTGCCCTCTGATTTGGGGGGAAAGCCCACCTATCACCCTGAGGGACATTGTATCTCCCCTGAGCGTGCTCCTTTTAAGAGGTAACCGCCCTGGTCTCTTTAACCCTCTACTCCTCTGCTTCTCCTCTCCCCTCTTCCCCCCTCCCCGTGACAGAATTACCGGCACCCCCTTTCCTTTTGAATTAGTGGAAAACATGACTTCCGAGGACCAGGTTCGCGAGCTTATGCATGCGGTCCAGTCCCTCACCATGGAGGTTCAAGATCTGAAAGCAGAAAACAAGGAGCTCCGGGCTCGGTACCGAACCTTGCAGGGCTCTGTGGGACAACCCCAGCCCTACCCCATGGAAGACCAGGGAGGGGCATCTGGGGGAACCCCTGTCCCCCCTTCGGACCCACTTCCCTCGCTTCCCATGCCTCGGGAACCTAAGGCTCCCCGCCCGGATAAATTTTATGGGGATAGAAAAGCTTGCCAAGGTTTCTTAGCCCTATGCAACCTTACATTCCAAACCCAGCCCCTTACTTATAGCTCTGATCATTCAAAGGTGGCCTATATCATAGGATTATTGGGGGGAGTGGCTTTAGATTGGGCTACCCCTCTCTTAGCAGCTGACGATGACCTATTATGCTCCTATAAGGACTTTCTAAAACAGTTTCGATTTTTGTTTGACTATCCCCATAGGAAAAGAGACGCTGAACAAGCCATACTTCATTTCCGGCAGGGTAAAACCCCCTTATTAGATTATATTACACAGTTTAGAAAACTAGCTTTTGATCTTGATTGGAGCGACTCTGCTTTTCGGGCCCTGTTTCGGCAGGGGCTCAACGACGAAATTAAGGATCAGGTGGCTTGTGCCCCTACTACTCCTATTACGCTAGAGGAGATGGTCACTTTGTCTCTGCAAATTGATGAACGCCTTACAGAACGCAAGAGGGAACGTAAGCGAGATCAAGGTAGGGGATGGGGTTGGGGTACCCCCCGAATAACCCCTACTTCCTCACCAACTGTAACAGAGCAAGAAGGCCCAGAACCTATGCAGATCGGGGTTGCCCGAGGGCCTCTTAGTGTTGAGGAGCGGGAAAAACGGCGCCAACTCTGCCTTTGCTTTTATTGTGGTAAGGCTGGCCACTTTGCGAGGGAGTGTCCCTCAAAACCCTCCCGTCCCACAGGGTCAGGAAACGCCGGGAGCCGGGGGGAGGGGGTGGACCTCCCCGTAACTGGTTGTAATTCCCTCCTTGAGCTTAAGGATATTGCAGGACCCCTGCCCCAACTCTATGTTCCCCTTACCCTTCAGTGGAACACTCAACGCTCCTTGGTGGTTAGAGCATTGGTGGATTCAGGAGCCTCAGGGAACTTTATGGACTCAACTTTTGCCACTCACTATGGAGTTCCACATCAAACCCGGACTTCTATTGTGGTGGTCCAAACAATTGACGGGTCTCCTCTTAACTCAGGCCCCCTACAAACCTGCTCGTGTCCCCTCCGGTGCATTATTGGAACACATGTGGAGTTCCTTAAGTTTGACCTCATTGCCTCCCCTTTATTTTCCCTAGTTTTAGGCTTACCCTGGCTCGTGGCTCACAATCCCTCCATTGATTGGAGTACGAGAACTCTCTCATTTCCTTCCTCGAATTGTCTCTCTCACCATATACCTCCCCCTTTGATAGGAGCCACTGCTCCTATTGCTTCTTCCCCAGTGATTGATTCCCGTATACCTTCCCAATACCATGACTTGGTGGCAGTTTTTAGTCAACAAGAAGCTGCCGAGCTCCCGCCTCATAGGCCCTATGATTGCCCCATTGATCTTGTGACAGATAGTGAACCCCCATACGGGCGCATATATAATTTGTCTCCAGGGGAGACAGAAACTTTAAGAAAATATATACGGGAGAACTTAGCTAAGGGTTTTATCCGCCACTCTACATCCCCTGCGGGGCCCCCCCTCTTTTTTGTGCCTAAGAAGGAGGGGGACCTCCGACCATGCATAGATTACAGGGGGTTGAATCAAATCACCATTAAAAATCGCTACCCCCTTCCCCTCATCTCAGAACTTCTTGGCAAGCTTCAAGGTGCAACGCTCTTCACCAAATTGGATCTGAGGGGCGCATACAATCTGGTACGGATCAGAGAGGGGGATGAATGGAAAACCGCCTTTCGTACCCGATTTGGCCATTTTGAATACTTGGTTATGCCATATGGATTAGTTAATGCTCCTGCCACCTTCCAACACTTTATTAATGACATTTTTAGAGATTTACTCGATTTATACGTTGTGGCATATTTGGATGATATTCTTATTTTTTCTTCCTCATTTGAAGACCACGTACATCATGTAAGAACTGTGTTGGAACGTCTTCAAAAACATAAATTATATTGTAAATTAGAAAAATGTCTTTTTCACGCGACTTCGGTCCCTTTCTTAGGATTTATTATTTCTTCGAAAGGAATTCATATGGATCCAGGGAAACTTGAAGCCATAAATCGTTGGCCTGCTCCAACCACGGTAAAGGCATTGCAGAGATTTTTAGGTAGCGTTAACTATTATAGACAATACATACCGCATTATGCTGACCTAACTAAACCTCTTACCCGGTTATTACAAAAGGGAGCGCGGTTCGAATGGGGGTCTTCACACCAAGATGCTTTTATATCCCTTAAACAAGCCTTCATGTCAGCCCCTTTATTACAGCACCCTGATGTGTCCTTGCCATTCATAGTAGAAGCTGACGCCTCAGATGTGGCTATAGGAGCCGTCCTGACTCAAGTCCATGGATCCGCAGGCCGACGTCTTCCCTGCGCCTTTTATTCGCGGCAACTGACTCCAGCAGAAAGGAACTATCCTATTCTGGATAAGGAGCTACTTGCGATCAAGGCTGCCTTTGAAGCCTGGAGACACTTTCTGGAGGGAGGTCCCCACCCCGTGTTGGTATACACAGATCATAAGAACCTGGCGTATCTCCAATCTGCACGAATTAACAACCCAAGGCATGCCAGGTGGGCCTTGTTCTTTGCAAGATTTACTTTTTCGATACAGTATCGTCCTGGCTCTCAGAATACCATGGCGGATGCCTTATCCAGGTATTACACATTGGTCGAAAAAGACGGGGACATTAAAGGACCAATACTACCTCCACGAACATTCGCAGCCACTCTCCCCTCCTTGGCTCGGTTACAAGCGGTAAGTCTCAAGGAAAAGCCTTTACCTGGTTGCCAACGTAAATCTGGGTTATTATATTATAAAGGAAAAGTTGTTATTCCCCCCAACCTCAGGCCACAAGTACTCTGGGCTCACCACGACTCCCCCCTGGTAGGGCACCCTGGGTTTCACCGTACACTAGCCCTACTTAGAAGATCCTTCTGGTGGCCATCTTTGTACAAAGACGTTAAGTTGTACGTCCAAGGATGTTCAACGTGTGCTCGTACGAAGATACCTCGGGCCTTACCAGTGGGGTTATTACAGTTATCAGATAGCCCTAGGGGCCCGTGGCAAAAGATAGCCTTAGACTTTATTGTTGGTCTCCCTAAGACGGCTGGTTATGATTCTATTTTGGTCATCGTTGACTATTTTACAAAGATGGGGCACTTTATCCCATGTAAAGGACTACCCTCGGCTCCCTCCACCACTCGTCTTGTACTTCGGGAAGTGGTCAGATTACACGGTATCCCAAAAATCATTGTGTCCGATCGAGGGCCTCAATTTATCTCACGTTTTTGGAAGGCCTTCTTCACCCTTTTAGGAGTCAAGATTCAACCCACTACGGCTTACCATCCTCAGGCGAACGGACAGGTGGAAAGGCTGAACCAACATATCGAGCATTACCTCAGATGTTTCTGCACTTATCTTCAAGAGGACTGGGTTGATCACCTGCCACTAGCCGAATTTACATATAATAATGGACCTAACTCCTCTTTGGGTACGTCACCATTTTATGTTTCCTACGGCTTTCATCCTCCCCTGTGTTTCCCAGAGGCGCCCCTCACATCGGTACCTGCAGCAGGGTCCTTGGTGAAGGCAATCCATAAGGCCCAACGTGCAGCTCAACATCAGTTGAGAGAAGCACGCCAGCGTTATAAGCTAGCTGCCGATAAACGACGACGCCCCGAACCCTCCTTTCAGGTGGGGGATATGGTGTGGGTACGTCGTCACCATTACCCCTCTTTACGCCCTTCAGCTAAATTAGATGATGCGTATTTTGGTCCCTTCCCCATTACTCATAAGCTTAATGCTGTTACGTATATAGTGGGACTCCCAACCCACATGAAAATCCATCCATCCTTCCATGTTTCCCTATTAAAAAAGGCTAGATCTCCTGTCTATGATATTCAACGAGATACCCCAGCCCCCCCTATTCTCCTCCCTAATGGTCCTGAATACGAGGTCCAAGCAGTCCTGGATTCCCATATTTCAGGATCACGGTTGTATTACCTGATTGATTGGAAAAATTATGGGCCCTCAGAATGTTCTTGGGAGCCGGCCATGAATGTCCATGCCCCTCAACTAATTCGCAGGTTTCATCTCTGCCATCCCTCTAAACCAGGCCTTCCGACCAAAGTTGGTGGGGGGGGCTTGGAAGGGGGGGTACTGTCAGGGTTACCACAGCCGGCCGCAGACTCATGCCCTGAGGGCCATTGCTTAGCAACTACCCGACATACAGGCACTTGAGAGGAGCTGAGGGCGGCATGGCTGGGAGGCGGCGCTTCCCCCCGCTCTGGGAACGCTCCTGGCCCCGCCCACAGCGTGCTGACGTTGGGAGGAGGCTCAGTGGCTGGTTGGGGCCCCGCCCTGAGTACACCTGGGGCTACTTAGGATTTCTCTATAAGAGCTACCAGCGGGGCTTGGGATCCCCGCCAGTAATCATTTGTGAGAGGCTGGCCCCCTGCTGTTCCTTGAAGTTTCTTGTGTTCTGACCTTGATACGTGATTCCTGTGAGTGTGCTTGAGAGATTGATCCTGGTGTTCCCATCCTCGTGTTGTGTGATTCAGTGAGTGAGTGTCTTGTGTTTGTCTGTCCCCTTTCTAGCCCTGGTAGAGATTGTTGTGTGGGGTGTGGGTTGCCTTGTTCCCCCCTTCCAAGTCCTTGCTCCTTTCCAGACCTTCCTGTCAAGCCAAGCTAGTGTGCGAGTCCTGTCCTTCACTCCTCCCCTTCTCCCATCGGATCCTTTCCCTTACCCCTCCCCTTCCTTTCCCCTGGGCTTAATCCTGTCCCCCTCGCTCCCTCACCCCTCCCAACACAGTGCCCTGGGGCCTGGATATATCCCCGTGAGCTTGTTTTCCCCTTTTGTATTACCTCCTGCTCTTTTGGGGCAATTGGTTACCTCTTCGTTACATCCCAATTATGAAAAGGGTTGCCCTCTGATTGGGGGGGAAAGCCCACCTATCACCCTGAGGGACATTGTATCTCACCTGAGCGCGCTCCTTTTAAGAGGTAACTGCCCTGGTCTCTTTAAACCTCTATCCCTCCATTTGTCCTCTCCCCTCTTCCCCCCTCCCCATGACAATGGTTCCTTTGGTCGCTCTCACCGTTCCTTGGATAGCTGTGGTAATTCTAGAGCTAATACATGTTGAAAAAGCGCTGACCTCCAGGGATGTGTGCATTTATCAGACCAAAACCAACCCTGGCTCGCCCGGCCACTTTGGTGACTCTAGATAACCTCAGGCCGATCGCACCCCCCCATGGCGGTGATGATGCATTCGAATGTCTGCCCTATCAACTTTCGATGGTACTTTCTGTGCCTACCATGGTGACCACAGGTAACGGGGAATCAGGGTTCGATTCCAGAGAGGGAGCCTGAGAAATGGCTACCACATCCAAGGAAGGCAGCAGGTGCGCAAATTACCCACTCCCGACCCAGGGAGGTAGTGATGAAAAATAACAATACAAGACTCTTTCGAGGCCCTGTAATTGGAATGAGTACACTTTAAATCCTTTAATGAGGATCTATTGGAGGGCAAGTCTGGTGCCAGCAGCCATGGTAATTCCAGCTCCAATAGCGTATATTAAAGTTTCTGCCGTTAAAAAGCTCATTGTTGGATCTTGGGATTGAGCTGGTGGTCCACCGTGAGGCGAGCTACCACCTGTCCCAGCCCCTGCCTCTCGGCGCTCCCTTGATTTTCTTAATTGAGTGTCCTGGGGGTCCGAAGCATTTACTTTGAAAAAATTAGAGTGTTCAAAGCAGGCCAGTCACCGGAATACTCCAGCTAGGAATAATGGAATAGGACTCCGGTTCTATTTTGTTGGTTTTTGGAACTGGGGCTATGATTAAGAGGGACAGCCGGGGGCATTTGTATTGTGCTGCTAGAGGTGAAATTCTTGGACCGGTGCAAGATGAATCAAAGCGAAAGCATTTGCCAAGCATGTTTTCATTAATCAAGAATGAAAGTCAGAGGTTTGAAGACGATCAGATACCGTCATAGTTCTGACCATAAACAATGCTGACTAGAAATCTGGCGGCGTTATTCCCATGACCCACCGGGCAGCTTTTGGGAAACCAAAGTCTTTGGGTTCCGGGGAGAGTATGGTTGCAAAGCTGAAAATTAAAGGAATTGACGGAAGGGCACCAGTGGAACCCAAAACATGTGCCGGACAGCTGCTGGAACGCACGCTCCTGGACAACCCCATCCATGCCGACAGCCCCATCGCCGCTCTGTGCCTCGGCGGGTGGGCGGGCGCGAGGTCCCCTGGCACCAGCCGGTCGCCTTCCGTCACCCCCGCATCACCAATGGGGGGGGGACAGGGGTCCCTGTTGCACACCACATGCCCTCCCATCCCCCTCCACCCCACGGTCCAGGCCATGGGAATGGAAGGGAGGTCAGCGGGTCAATGGACAGCATCAATGGGTGGCTCCCCATCCCCCCTCTGGTGCAGGGGCAACCAGCCTGCTGGGGGCTCAGGCATCATTCTCCGCCATCCGTCGCTCTCCGTGGAGGCTGACGGTGGGACTGGCCAGACGCGCAGTCGCCTGGCCATGCATCCGCAGTCATGCCTGAAGCCCGGGTTTGCTGAGAAGCTGGAGGGAAACTCCTGGCATTCTGGGCACGAGGGTGAGGCCATGGTGGCGGACCCCCAGCACGCAACCCCCTCCCTCCCGGGAATGACGCCAGCCCCGAGGCGCATGGAGGATGGCCGGCAGACAGCCAGTCAGTCCCACCTTTCCACGCTCATGCTCCTCATCATGCCAGCTGCTGCGCTGGGCTCCTCCTCCTTCAGGTTCTACCCCCCTGCCAGTTCTCTCATGGGACGGGGGGGTTCGGTGGCGGGGGGTGGGCGGGGAACGTTCCAGGAGGGGAACATCGCATCAGGTTTCCCTCCGACCCAGGGACCAGGTACCTGTCACTCTCACGTTCCCCACGGCCCCAGCCAAATGGGCCCCTGCCCTCGCTCCCCTCCGGGGGGGGAGCAGGGGGACCACCATGCATGATGGGCCGTGAGGCCGGGGCGGAGGTTCAAAGACTCTGGCAGCATGAGGCAGCCCATCTGTCCCACACTGGAGAGGGGCCCTCGTGCCCGCCTCCCTCTCTGTGCACGAGGCCTGCATTCCTTGACCCCAGGCCCTCCCCAATGACCAGAAATCAAAAGGACAGCACAAACGCTCTTTTCCTGTCCCCAAGGGGACACACCAAACTGCTGAGGGAGGAAAAGAGCTGCAACTCTAAAGAGCTGGACCTGGAAGCTTCCCCTTGAAAAGGGAAAATAGCTGACAGCTCCAGTGGTCAGTTGCTGCCTGTGAAATCAAAGCACAAGGTAAGGACAAGGAACACTCTGCTGGAAAACTTCTGCATAGTCTCCAACAAACTCATACCTGAATTAGGAGTAATGACTGGCAGCTGTACCCACAATAGTACCTGGTTTTACTGCTCGCTGCTGCTAGCGCTCCACCCCTTATTCCATAGAGAAATTCTCAGGCAGCTTAAGGGATCTAAATATGTGCAGCGCACAAATGGTAAAAAGAGAGAGAGGAATTATCTTAGGAAAATTGTCTATAGCATATAACAGCATAATACAACCTCATCTCACATGAACAGGGAAATCCCCCTCAGAAGTGTAAGAAAATTGGTTGACAACTCACCACCAGACAAAAGTGAACTGCCAATGCTATATAACTTCCATGCACTTGAAAACCAGGTCCAGATGGTGAAGCCACAAACCTTCCTGACTCACCACAGCCTGCAAGTGAGTCTACCTTATCTTATGCAGGAAGGAGAAAGGAAACCTCTTCCTGTGCTGATCTGCAAGGCATGTTACAGATCTGCCACAGCTGTGAGCATACTCCCAGAGTGAACTATGCTAAAGAATCATGCAAACACAATGCAGGCAATGCTGCAGACCCAATAAAGGGGTAAAAGTGCCTTATGCCAAACACCATGATGAATGAGCTTAAAGGTAAACTGACCAGTTATTGCTGTCATTAAGACCACGTGGATATAAAGTCCGTAGCCTGAAAATCCAATAGACCTCCCTTCTTTTTAAGAGTATATGATTCTGGGCTTCACCTGGTACTGTCTCTATACACAGAAACCTCGGGTCCTCAGCTCTGTGCTCAAGGTCCAAAAAATGGGAAACCAGTGGTTCTTTCAAGACTTTTCTTCTGATGTTCCCACAGTGTTCTTGAATTTTGATCCTGACCTGTTGTGATGTGTAACCCACATATATCAGAACATAAGGGCACACAATAACATAAACAACAGACTTGGCTTTGCAAGTGGAAAAATGATCAAGTGCATGTTTGGCCCCAGTGCTGGGATGAACAAATTCTTTAATGGAGAGAGCATATGGGCAGACTGTGCAATCTCCACATTTGAAATGACCATGTGGACGCATGGTAGAGGGCGTATAAGTAACTGGCACTGGTTTAGGGAGCTTGGCCCTCACCAACATATCCCTCAACAATTTGGTTTTCTTATATGCAAAGAGGGGTTTGCGTTCACATCCAGGGATCTCCTGAACCAGATGCCAGTGTCTCAAAACTGCCTCCGTATCAATCCCGACCCAGGTGCAAATATAATCGGGCATACCACTCTGCCACAGGATGATCTGTTCTGCGGAAGCAATAAATATTCCCTTGGGCGCCTCAAAACCTGAAAAAAAAGAGTGTCTGAGGATTTTATCTGGGTACACTCTCTTCTTCAAATTCTGCATGCGCTTGTTTACCTGTTGCATAAAAGTGACCTCACTGTTACAATTCCTCCTGATCTGAATCTAATGACTATACAGAAAATTATTTTTCAGATGCAGGGGATGATGGCTCATATAATGCAAGGATGAATTCACATCCATATCCTTCCTATATGTGGAGGTAAATACATTCCCCATCCTGAAATCTAGTTGAATGTCCAGGAAGTGGATTGTACTGCAGTCAAATTTTAAATCTAAGTTAATGTTGGGAACACGGTTATTTAAATACTGATGGAATGATACTAAAGCTTCTTGTGGTCCCACCCATAGAAAAAACAGGTCATCAATGTATCTTTTATAAAGAACAATGTGGTCTAAAAAGGAGTTGGAAAGTCTATTATAAATAAACTCCTCTTCAAACCTTGCCATGAATAGACTGCTATTTCGGGGGCTACTGTGCAACCCATGGCAATGCCCTTGATCTGCAAATATAATTGCCCCTCCTACTTGAAATAGCTCTTGGTCAGTTCTGCCATTTGGTATAAAAAAGTAGTGTTGGGGTGTAAGCTCTCCCTCCTGTTGAGAGTCTCTTCAATTACCTCAAGGGCTGCTGCCTGGGGGATATTGGTATAAAGGGCAGCAACATCCATGGTTGCTAACAACAGGTCCCCTGGAATCGCCTGCCAGTCCATGTCATTCAGGATATTAAGAAAATCCTGAGAGTCCCGGATGAGATATGGAAGCATCGGGACAAAGGGCTTGAGAACAGAGTCCAGATACTGGGAAAGGGGCTCTAGAAGTGATCCGTTCCCTGAAACAATCAGACGTCCTGGGGGATTAACCAAACTTTTATGGATCTTGGGAAGTATGTAAAACAAAGGGATTCTGCCCTCGCTTTCCACTAAGAACTCATACTCCTGTTTGGTGATTTCACCCATCATAAGGCCCTCATAGGCCAATTCCTGCACTTGTCTGTTAACGTCCTGTATGAAAGTTTTATCAATAGGTTTATAATATTCCTCGTTATGTAACTGGGAACGAAGCAGTCCTATCTAGTAGGGGTGGGAAGTTCGGATTATCCGGTATCCGATACTGCTTTTTTGCTATACCGGCAGTATCGGATTAATCTGGATACTGGGAGTACCGGTACCGGTTCCCCATGCCGGATTGTTTTACATTGAAATGAATGGCCGCAATGTAAAAAAAGAAAGAAAAAACCCAACCACTTTTCCCTCCCCCGTCCAGGCTGAATGGGTGGAAGAGGGGACACCCCCCCACCCACCCTGCCCAGCCTGGATTTTTTTTAAAAAAAATTTATCCCTGAAGTCCCTGGCTCCTGACCGCCGCTGGCAACCCAGAGCCCACACCAGCAGGTAGGTACTAGGGTGATCCCTGGGGTGGGGGGGTGGTTTAACACCCCCCCACCCCAGGGATCACTCTAACCCCCCACCCAAGGATTGCCTACCTTTGGCGCTCTGGATGGTGGCGGCAGCAGCGGCGGTGGTGGCGGCGGCGGCAGTATGGCGTTCCGGGCAGCTTCAGCACTGGCTGTGGCTGTCGGCTTCAGCGCTTACTAGGCCTTCCGGGGAACTTCCAGGTTTCCCTGGAAGACCTAGTAAGTGCTGAAGCCAGCAACCACAGCTAGTGCTGAAGCCGCCCGGAGCGCCGTGCTGCCTCCGCCACCCAGAGCACTAAAGGTAGGCGATCCTTGGGTGGGGGGGTAGGGTGATTCCTGGGGTGGGGTGTGTGTTAAACCACCCCCCACCTGAGGGATCACCCTAGTACTACTACCTACCTGCTGGTGTGGGCTCTGGGCCGCCACCAGGAGTTCATGGGGAAAATTTTTTGAAAAATATCCTGGCTGGGCAGGGTGGGTGGGGGGTGTCTCCTCTTCCACCTGCACAGCCTGGGAGGGGGAGGGATTGTTTCCCCCCCCCATTGATTTCAATGGGGACACTGACAGTTCCCCATTGAAATCAATGCAATAGATCCGGCACAGGTAAACCGGTTTTAATCCGGTAAACCATTTTTTTACAAACTGGTAACTGGTAAAACCGGTAGCCGTTTTTTTGCCAGATGTCCCATCCCTACTATCTAGTAGCACTATGGCACCACCCTTGTCTGCCGATTTGATAACCACATTGGTATCATTCCTGAGGGAGTCTAGGGCCAATATCTTCTGATGGCTGATATTATGCCATGCTTCTTTAGGGGCTCGGTCAATTCTATCTAGTTCTTTCCTGATGAGAACTTCAAAGACCAAAACCAATTGGTTAGTTGTGGGGGGGACAAAAGTGGATCTGGGTCTAAATATTTTCTCAGGTTCTCTCTATGAATGATCCGTGTGAAACCAATCGTGCAATCGGATAGTCCTGCAGAATTTAAACATCTCTAAATGATTTGAAAAAACATCATATCGAGGTGTGGGCACAAAAGAAAGGCCCCATTCTAAAACATGGGCCTCTCTCTGGGATAAATTCCTAGATGACAAATTGACCACGGGGCCCCTCGGGATCCTAGCCGCCATCCCGCCCGCCCGGCCCGGAGGTTCCTTCCCCCCATCAGTGCACGCGCACCTGAGCAGCATTGCCGTCTCCCTCTCCTCCCGTCAGGCATCCTCCGGCCACCATCCCCTGAGCTATGCCAGGAGCGGGTGTGGGTCCTGTCCCTCACCCGGCCCAGACCTTCCTTTTCGACCGCGACTTCAGATCAGATGTGGCGACCCACTGAATTTAAGCATATTAGTCAGCGGAGGAAAAGAAACTAACCAGGATTCCTTCAGTAATGGTGAGTGAACAGGGAAGAGCCCAGCACCAAATCCCCATCCCACTGTGGGGTGCAAGAAATGTGGCGTAAAGGAGACCCCATCCCTGGTGCCACTCCAGGGGGGCCCAAGTCCTTCTCATCAAGGCACAGCCCGTGGATGGTGTGAGGCCGGTAGCAGCCCCCGGTGCACCAGGACCGGGTCTCCTTGGAGTCGGGTTGCTTGGGAATGCAGCCCAAAGCAGGTGGTAAACTCCATCTAAGGCTAAATACCAGCATGAGACCGATAGTCAAGAAGTACCATAAGGGAAAGTTGAAAATAACTTTGAAAAGAGAGTTCAAGAGGGCGTGAAACTGCTGAGAGGTAAACAGGTGGGGTCCATGCAGTCTTCCCGGAGGATTCAACCCAGCAGGTCAGCAGTTGGACGACCTG
>QEPC01012515.1:205859-235379 GCA_003113815.1 Sphenodon punctatus
TTTTCCTGGCCCTTGGAAAAGACCCAATAGGAGATTAACCACACGCTGTGCCAGGAGCCTTGACTCCTTTTTAGCATTGCTGGTGCCAACTCCCATGATTTGTCCCTGAGACTTGTATAGGCCAAAATGCAAGTCTCGGGGTCAACCCAGGAGAGGTGGCAGCTCTATCCCCATTCTCTTGCTATAATTCAGCCCCACAACCCTCATTTGCACTGTTAATTAAGGGGGATATGTACTTTGACAGTAAGCATGCACCATGAGTTTACAGTTTTTCTGGTGGGCAGCAGAAGGCTGATTTAGGCCTGCCCCAAACCATACACTTTATCCTCCCACAAAGCATCTGAGAGAAGGGTATGCCAAGGGGCCTGGTGGCTCATGTCCCCCCATGTCTGGTATCCCCTGGAGACTGGAGTAAAGGATCCAGACCCATATCCATCCCTTGCTCCACTGCAGCAGCTGCAACAGCTCTGGAAACCAACAGGTGGGCTTCAACATCTCCTTCTAAATAAAGCCCATGAAAGCCCCCACTTAAGCGCATGCACTGAGCAGGGTCGACGAGTGCCAGGTAGGACAGGGGAATGGGGCTGTGCAGGAGCATGGTGGCTTGCCTCTGGGTTCTCAGGCTGAGCCCCATGTAGATGGTCCCTTGGACACCAGCATAAAAGAATACAGCCCATTATTTCTCCTGACAGATCTTTTGCATATTGCGTGACACAGCATTATTGAGTATTATTTTAACTAAACCACATGCCACTGAAGTGAAATGAGTTCTCATCCCATAATGGGACTGCGCAGGATCAAGATAACAGGCAGGATTATGACTTTATTATATTACCCAGGTATGGAGAGGATGAGAGCCTGGTGATTGCTGATCCAGCCAAGGTGATTACAGCATTGTTCTGCGAGCAGTATGGGCAATCAAAATGTGGAAGCCACTTGACATAAAGAGAAATATTCCAGTCAGATTGCAAAGAGGAATGGAGTAATTTTATTACCATTAATAACCTTTGATGTTGTACAAGCCAAGAGTATGATAAGGGTAATGAAACCTCATGCTTCAGCATCCAAGTATGCTCATAAGGAGATGGGAATGAATTTGTTTCCCCCACTGAACAATTGTCTCAGCACATTACAAGTGCTTCTGCTCTTTCTCCAGAGCGTCTGGTCCAGGACATTGCTGATGGCAAAGTGCTGGGACCCAGTGGGGCAATGTCTTGTTCCTGTCTGGTACTCTACTCCCTGCTACAAAGTTTTTCACTGGGCAAAGTCATTAAAATAAGTGGGATGTTTGTACCCTTAATCTCAATGGTTCCTTGGGCGCAAACAGTGCATCATCTTAGGAGGAAAGAGTGCAGTTGCCGGCACACTCCCAAAGGAGACAGGACAACTCAGATGGGTTTAAACGGTTGCATTCTTTATTCAGATTAAATTAACTTCTGATTAGTATCGGTGGGGTAATTGCCTATGTGAATTGGGTCCAGTAGCTCAAATAACATGACTAACTTAACGTCAGGGATTGGCCCGATTTACCCACAGGGAGCCAATCCCTATTAATCCAAACGTCTCCCCCTCTCCTATGCAACTACTGGGAGGGGGACAAGGCCCTTCCAGACCAGAGAAAGGTGGGGGACCATACCTGTCCTACTACCCTCGCAGGTCACCCCTCCCAGGGATGCTGACCCAACCACTTGCCGTACCCTGCTTTGCGGCAGGTGTCGACTCCCCATCTCTTATGGAGATGCCTCATCTTCTATGTTTTATTCTAAACTATGTATGGTACTGGACCCCTGCTGAGGCAACAAGTATAACTTGAGCAACACCCCCCTTTTCTAGTCTAAAAGGGCAGGATTAATCAAATCACATGGCCCAACACGCTGAGGAAGTCTAAAAAGGGGAACCTTTGGGCCAATTAGGTTTCTGCAAAAATTCCTTCATGGCCCCACTAGGTGACTGATGCACTCCATGGTGTTTTTGGGGAGCGGGTGGGAGGGTGCTGCTCCTCGGGTCTCCCACCTGAAAAGGAGGTGGGAGCTTGCAGCAGATTGGAGCCCCGCCCCTCTCCGGGCAGCACTCCAATCACCAGCTACACTTTTCGTACCTAACCAGACAGGGCTGCCTAGCAACCCCAGCCAGGGAGTAATCGCGGTCGCCCCCACCCGCTCCTGGGTCCTGCCCCATTCTCAGAAGGGACCACAGCAGGGGCCCTGTTGCTGCCATTTTGGCTTGCAAAGGGGCAATTACTGGCACCCCCCCAAATGAGACAGGACAACTTGGATGGGTTTAAATGGCTGCACTCTTTATTCAGATTAAATTAACTTCTAATTAGTATAGGTGGGGTAATCGCCTATGTGAATTGGGTCCAGTACCTCAAATAACATGACTCACTTAACATCAGGGATTGGCCCGATATACCCACAGGGAGCCAATCCCTATTAACCCAAACTTCTCCCCCTCTCCTATGCAACTACTGGGAGGGGGACAAGGCCCTTCCAGACCAGAGGAAGGTACCCACAGACTGGGGACTATACCTGTCCCTACTACCCTCATGCATCACCCCTCCCAGGGATGCTGACCTCACCATTTGCCATACCCTGCTTTTGCAGCAGGTGTCACCTCCCCATCTCTTATGGAGATGCCTCATCTTCTATGTTTTATTCTAAACTATGCACGGTACTGGACCCCTGCCACTAAGGGGCCACTACGTACAACCAGATGGGCCCAACCCCCACCTAACCTCTCGATAGGGATGGGCGAACAGAACAGAGTTTGGAAATTCGGTTCAGTTCGGTTTGAAATTCAAGTTCGGAAATTCGGTTCAGTTCGGTTCGGCTTGAAATTCGAGTTTGGTTCGGAAGTTCGGTTCAGTCGACTGAACAGATCAAGTTTGGTCGAATTCCGAACTTCCGGACCAAGTTCGGCCATTCAAAACCAGTTTTTTTGCTGTGTGTTGCCACTAGGGATGGGCGAACAGAACGGAGTTCACAAATTCGGTTCGGTTCGGTTTGAAATTCGAGTTCGGTTCGGAAGTTCGGTTTGGTCGACCGAACAGACCAAGTTCAGTCCGAACTCCGAACTTCCAAACCGCGTTTGCCCATCCCTACCTCCTAAATTTAAAACTTCCTTGACCTTGTCCTTCAGGGCGAGTAAGTAACAGTCATTAACCACTGAGGAAAAATGGACCCTGTCCCTGCAGAAAAACTCTGGCTTCTTATGCGATATGATGTGGTGGCTGAAGGCCTCACCTCCGAAGTCATTTCCCTATTTCCCTGTTGATGGTGTTCTTAGTTGTATCAGTCTTTTGAGGGTATACTTCCCTGCCCCAGGACATCCTTTCAGCTAAGTGATTCCACACTAACACTGGGGTTGGGAATAGCTGTTTCACCTCCCACATATTCCTTTTTATGTTTTTAATTAACTGCACCCCTTTCAGGTGCACCAAATCATTTTCTCTCAGGTGCACTACTATAATATCTTGCCGTGGGCCCTTATCTGCTCCCTTCAGCGTAGGGAGCAACTGATACCACCTCATTGCCTCCACGACCTTTCCAGCAGATCTCATCCCATGCCGACAGACCCAACTGGGTTCCCCAGTTCATGTTCCCGGCCGCCTTGCTGACCCACCAAACCAGGCTATAACCCATGATCCATACCAGCTGTTTGCAATGAGGAGGCGTACCTGGGAGACAAACAGACCAGTTAGTGGGAAGACAGGTAGGCCACCCAGACATAGGAAAAGTATGTCCAGGAGTGCCATCTGCCTATGGCACGTATACCCTGCTCTGATGGGCCTGAAGTGGCTGTGAAACTGGTGGCACTGATTCTGAAAGAATGCGTCCTGTACTGCTGGGGTGGGAGTTGGAGGTTAGCCAGCATGGCCCGCATGATTGACATGAACTGATACCTTGTCAGGAAGCCCCCATCAGCATGTCTGGTGAATAGTGAGCCCTAGGGATCGGCGAACAGATCGCGGTTTGGGTTCGGCCGTTTGGTTTGGCTGTTCGGTTTGCTCGCCGCGTTTGGGTTCGGTCATTTGGTTCGATCATGTTCTGTTCAGTTCGAGCATTTGGAAAAAGTATTGCGAGAGCCCATGATCGTGCTGGAAACCGGAAATTCAAGTGCATGCAGAGCTTGTGTGGGTGAGAGCATGTGTTGTGGCTGGCTGTGTGTTCATTTTTGACTCGTGTGTGTTTTGGCTGTGTGGTGTGTGTTGGTTTTGGTTTGGCTGGTTGGTGGGTGTTGGTGGGTGCTGTGTGTGTTGTGCACTGTTGGCTGTGTTGGGTGTGTGTGTGTTTTGTTTTGTTTTTAAATGGAGAAGAAGGTGACCGGTGCCACCACCATTAAATGCCAGGCCTGGGGGAAGGCCAAGGTGGTAGAGCCGGTGGTGGAGGAAGAGGTTCCTCTGGCTGCTGCTGGACCTTCAGTGGTAGAGGAGGAGCCAGAACCAGAGGGCGCAGTAGGTGCTGCTGCCACTGCTGCCAGGTTTGTAAACTTTTTTTTACTTTGAGGACAAGAAACTTAAGGATCTATCCATTAGAGTGAGCTCACTGGCATGCGGGTGGGTGCATGGGTGGTGGGCATCAGTCAGGCACAAACAGTGGGCATCAGCGGGTAGCAGAGGATGTCTGCCACAGAGAGAGAGGGTACTGTAGTGTGGGGGGCTCTTCCAGCAGTCAGGCATGAGCAGTACCCCCATCCAAACATGTGCCAGGCTAGCAAGGGTCTACACTCTCCAGTTGCCATCCCATTCCCTACGCACCCCCAAATAAGGGCAGGATTTGCACATTCCAGCCACCAGGGTCTTTCCAGTTGCCATTCATAGTGCACCAAGGGGGTCAGGATTTGCACATGCCAGTAAGGGTACTTCCAGTTGCCATCGCTACTAGCACCCAAAGAAGGGCAGGATATGCACGTGCCAGTCAGGGTCTCATCCCTCCACAGCACCCAAAGAAGGGCAGGATTTGCATGTGCCAGCCAGGGTCTCATCCCTCCACAGCACCCAAAGAAGGGCAGGATTTGCACATGACAGCCAGTCAGGGTCTCATCCCTCCACAGCACCCAAAGAAGGGCAGGATTTGCACATGACAGCCAGTCAGGGTCTCATCCCTCTGCAGCACCCAAAAAAGGGCAGGATTTGCACACGCCAGCCACAGTCTCATCCCTCCACAGCACTCAAAGAAGGGCAAGATTTGCACGTGCCAGCCAGGGCCTTTCTAGTTGCAATTCCTAGCATCCCCTAGCACCCCAAGGAGGGCAGGATTTGCATGTGCCAGACAGGGTCTCTCCATTGCCATCCCAAACACCCCAAGGAGGGAGGACTAGAGGCATCATCATAAATGCATGATATTACTTTGGTGTTCTTAATGTATTCCCATTTCAGAGACTAATCAAATGCCGTCCCCAGCACTGGTGCCACTGTCAGGCCAAGGAGGACCCCTAGGCAGAGGTCACCAGTGACACCCCCAGACATTCAGCGGACAAGATCAGATGTCTGGAGGTTTTATGACAAGGGCGATGGAATCGCCACTTGCAAGGTAAGACACGAGGACTGGAACAACAGGGAATGAATTGCTCTATGACCTGTTAGGAATGCAAATCCCCTGCAGAGAGAGATTGGCCTCCTAGTCCACCCACTTGTAGAGACAGAATACAGGCAGGGCTTGACAGACCATTGGTCTGACACAGTATGGCACTTCTTATGTTCCTATCTTTTTATGCTTTTTTTAGATATGCCAGAAAAGATTCCAGCTTCAAAAAGAGGGGACCACATCGGGGCTCATTGCCCGCATAGAGCGAACGCATGGCAGGAGAGTGAGGCAGGAGGAAAAGGACTCTGGTGTGGCCACCGTGGAACCTCAGCGCCAGAAGAAGGGAGGGAAAGCAACCCAAAAAAGACGGCATTTAAGCCCTTCACCACCCTCCTGCCCCGATATGGAGACCCCCGGGCTCCAGGAGTCTGATGAGGTCAAGGCCTTTCAAGCCAAGTTTGAGAGGCCCACACAGGACTTCATGGCTGGCCTGCAGCAGACAGCAGCCACCATGGAGAACCATCTGGTGGAGCAGTTCCAGGCGTTCCAGGTGGAGAAGAAGAACGTGGAGGTGTACGGCCAGTACATCTCTGCCGAAATGGAATGCCTGGAACTATACCACCAGGCACTCTCCAGGTGGAATCGAGCCATAGAGGGCCATGGAGTTTGCCGTGGCCCACGGCTATGACCAACAAGAGTCCCGGGTGGACACCCCTCAGCCCTGTGCTGCACCCCAATGGCTGTTGCCTTTCCCCCAAGTCCCAGGGGACAGAGACTAATAGTTTAATTTATAAGTTTCCTTTCAATGTTTGATTTTGTTTTCAGAACATTGTTGTCGTTGCTTTGTACTTGTTATTTAAATAGTCTTAATAAAAGTATTTCTTGTTATGAGCTTCGTTTAACCTGTCCAATCCTTTATCCCTATGTGCTGAAGTTCTGGCTGGCAGGTGGCAGAATCTCATACAGCTTGTCAATCCCTAACAGCAGAACCTGCCACCCCATGTAGCATAGTTATTAACCCAAGGATGTGCTGTGCCAGCAGCAGGGTCTCAACTTGCAGACAGCCTCCCAGGAGGTGCAGGGCTTGTATTTGTGTCGGTGAGTGTGACAAAGAGAAAGAGAAAAAGACTACTTGGCAGCGGGCAGCAGGCAGCATGAGCTGGTGGTCGTAGGGACTTTTATTTCCAGAAACTTCAGCAGGCATCCATGGGTGGGTGCGGAGGAGTAGGCTGTTGGGCTGGGGGGTCAGCTGGCATGCAGGCACTGGGCTTCTGGATGCAGTGGAATGGAATGTGGCCCCAAGTGACTGGAATGATGGTTCCAGAATCTAGATGATGGTTCCTGGGACAGGTGAGCATGACTGATTCAGGGATAGTGGAATGACAGCCTAAAGCCTATCAGGCACATTTCATTCAATCATGCGATAGGTGGTAGCAGCAGGTGCAGGAATGCACACAGGCAGGCAGGCACATATAGTACGTTGTGTTATATTCCATCTCATTATGGTAGGTTTACTGCATGCTGGATGTGGGCAATGGGCATTGGGGGCATGAGCACAGATGGGAGTTCTTCCTGGTTCTGGCAGGTGGCAGTCAGGGTAGCTGGATACACCTACCTCTCCCCCTCCAACCCCCATCTCTCGAGTTCTAGCTGGGAACCTCTCTCTCTCTGGCCATAGAGTGCAGGTGACAGCATGGGTGGGATCGTGTCTGTCTCTCCTTCTAGCAGTGGGGAGACTTTCTCTCTTCTTTCTCTCTCTCTCTTGCCATGAACAGCAGGTTGTGTAAAGAAAAGGTGGAATGACAGTGCCCCGTGTGAGGAATGACAGGGCACAAGAACCCTGAGGGTGGGTCCTGGGGCTGGAGTGGCAGCTTCTAGATATTGGCCACAGTCCTCCCTGCCAGTAATTTGGCCCCAGAACCCTGATGGTGGGTCCTTCGGCTGGAATGATTGTTTCTGGATGCGGTGGAAAGACATCATCTCCATGCAAGGAATGATGGCCCCAGACCCATGACAGTGGGTCCTGGGGCTAGAGTGGCAGCTTCTAGATTCATATTGGCCACAGCCCTACCTGCCAGTAACTTGTCCCCAGAACCCTAATGGAGGGTCCTGGGGCTGGAGTGGCTGTTTCTTGATGCTTTGGAAAATTGGCTCTGTGTGAGGAATGATGGCCCCGGACCCATGATGGTGGGTCCTGGGACTAGAGTGGTAGCTTCTAGGTACATATTGGCCACAGCCCTCCATGCCTGTATCTTGGCCCCGGAACCCTGATCGTGGGTCCTGGGGCTAGAGTGGCTGTTTCTTGGTGTGTTGGAATGTCATCGCCTCTGAACGAGGAATGATGGCCCCAGACCCATGATGGTGATTGGGCAGCCTGGCTGCTACTCCATGTCTCCCCACCCCAGTGCCTGGAAGTCTGCTCCTCAGTTGACTACCCCTCCCTGTCACGTTTTGTCTTCCAGTGACATGTTTTTGCCACCCAAAATCACCCGAATGCGATCTGAACTGACCGATCTGTTTGGTCATTTTGACGTTCGGAATTGAGTTCGGTGTGGTCAGTTCGTGTTTGGATTTGGGTTCAGGATCAGTCATCTGAACAGGCCAAGTTTGGGGTGAACTCCAAACTTCCAAACTGCATTCGCCCATCCCTAGTGAACCCGGGAAGGATGGTCGTACCATCAGGTCATCATTCAACGCTTGCACTGGACACAGGTCTGGGGAGCCCACCCTTGCCAGCCACACGGTGTGTCCCCTGCCTCTCTGGTCAGTTTTGAGAGACACAGGCAGCTGTCTAGTGCATGCTGACTAGGGGTGGGAAGTTCGGTTCCGATACTGCTGGTATTTTGCTGTACTGGCAGTATCAGATTAATCCGGTTATTGGGGGTACCGGTACCGGTTCCCCGTGCTGGATTTGTTTACATTGTGGCCACTGAAATGAATGGCCGCAATGTAAAAGAAAGAAAGGGGAAAAAAATTCCCTCCCCCATCCAGGCTGCATGGGTGGAAGGGGGACCGAGCCTGCACTAGCAGGAACTTCAGCTAAAAAAATTTTAAAAAAAAATCCAGGCTGGGCAGGGTGGGGGGGGGGTGACCCCCTTCCACCCACACAGCCTGTACAGGGGAGGGAAAGTGTTTTGTTTGTTTTTCCATTGATATCAATGGGGACAGTTCCCCATTGAAATCAATGGAAAAATACCGGTACCGATATACCGGTTCTAATCCAGTAAACCAGGTTTTTGGGAACCGGTATCCGGTAAAACCGGTATCTGTTTTTTTGGGTGAGGTCCCACCCCTAATTTCTGACTGACACTAACATCTCATATAGCTAAGCCCTGACTGTGGTGTCCCTGGCTGACTCAACCACCAACTCGCTTTCACTGAAGGCACCAAAAAATGCCACTATAAATACTGCCCTAAACAACTGAACCTCATAACTATTAACACAAACATGGGGAAGCGACTTCCAGGTGTCTGTTAATAATTGGGGCGTTATGGGCTTCCACCTGTCTGGTGGATTGTCCCGCTGCGTGGCCCATGCCTCCATCATTCGCCTTGAGAAGAAACGTCAGTCAGTGTGTGTGTGGCCAGTGAAGCAACTCATAAAGCCTAACGCTGCCAGCTTGCTGGCTATAGTGCCCACTGTTGCCCCCCATTGCCTCAGCTCAAATGAAACCACTCCATCTGGAAGTGAGAAAGGGCACTGGCCACACCATTATCCATGCCCAGTACGTGCCTAGCCCGGAATAATATGTTGTGGCCCAGACAGGGCAACACAAATGCCCTAACTAGCCTACTATCCCTGGAAGATCTGGATGACAGTGAGTTAATGATGTGGACCACCACCTGGTTGTCACACCACAAGAGAACCACATGGTTGGCAAACTCAGTTGGCCACAGTGGACCACCAGCATAATGGGGAATAGTTCCAAGAACTTGAGAACCCTAGTCACCACCGTCTCTTCCCACTCAGGTGGCCAGGGGGCCACACATCATCTGTCCCTAAAGAACACTTCAAAACCCAGCCTTCCGGCCACGTCAAAATGGACCTGGAGCTCGGCCACCACCAGGAAGCACTCCCTCCAGATGCTGACCCCATTAAAGTCATCCAGGAAAGAGGTCCAGGTCCCCAGGGCCTCCTTCATGTCTCATAACCCTTATGTGGTGGTGGGGTTGGGGATCACTGGACAGCTTCGCATAAGGGTGGGACAAGAATGCTCGACCCGGGTTGACTGACCACCCTGTAGACAAAATTGAGACTCTCAATGAGGGATTAGAGTTGCCATACTGTGACTTTGCAGCCTGACATGCACTCACTAACTTTGTCCCACAGGGCAGCCAGCTTATCCCCCAGGAGGCAGAACACCCCTGCCACTGTATCCAGCCCTATTCCTAAGGACAGTGACTGGCCCCTACATTTTCTCTGGGGCCTTCTGGCTGCTGCGTGAGCCCCCTTCCTGCCCACGGTTGCAACATTGTGTCTGACACAATGTTGCAACTGCAGGCAGGGAGGGGCTCCATGCAGCACTCTACATCAAACCAGGTCACACTCACACGCCCCATGGCTCGCCTCACCCCCTGGTGCCACGTTGCAGAGGAGGAGTTCTCCTCACCAGTCCAGACCCAGTCTGGACAGGGCTGGCATCATTCCCTCTCTCAGTTGGGAATCCGTCTTCAGTATGGGTTTTAATATGGAGGGTCACCTTTATATAGTTCATAATAGTAGTCTTTTCCCAATAGACAGCGTAGCTCTCACCTTGGTTCCTGAAGAAGGCAGGTTCCAGTAGATATAGAATCCAGCATCCTGACTGGGATCACATCCTAAGTCAGGCTGCTGTGCAAGTTCCTAAGTGGGCTTCTGGGCCATCCCCTAAGTAGGCCACCCTCTAAGTAGCCAATCCGTTTCTTGGTCCTGTCTCTTCTCCCATCCATACAGTGCTTTTCCAGAGTACTGTCTCCTACGGATGCCTCACTCAAAATGAGCTCTGGGCTTTTATTCCTACAAAACTTTGGTGTCCTGAATTCTCATTGGCTGACAAGCGCAATCCTTTATCCCACCCACTGCCTGCACTTAGTAGTGCCTGCCTGTAGTGTGGATCCCCTATAAGTATGAGCACCGGGCCCTTTTGTGCCAATGCTACTGCTTCCCTGTAACACCCACTATGATGCTTGTGGCTCCTGTCAGTGACCCTTCCCCACAACTGGTCTGAGGAGACGTGAGCATGGAGGGGAGAAAACATGCTGGGGAGCCTCAAGATCTGAAGTAGGATTTGTGCCACCACCGTTGCTACTGCTGAGGCCAGGGGCACTTCTGTTGCTGCTGTCGCCACTACCACTTAAGGGGCAGTGTGGACAGGGGCGACAGGGAACCCCTGCTGCCAATTATGATGGTGGCTGCCAGTAGGTGCTTCTACAGGACCCTACACCATCCCAGGAGCCCTATTTCCTGATTAGGGGACTGCCACTCCTGCAATCCCTGACTTCTCCACTTTTAGATGAGCAGCACGCGATTGCACATGGTGATGATGCATACTTTGAAACGGCCACCTTTATTAATGACACGAGACGGAAGCGGGGTATTATGCGCATATTATGGTGGTGGCACATTTTTAAAGTCCACGAATTAAATACCTCATGATCGAGGTATTTAATTTGCAGACTTTAAAAATGTGCCACTGCCATAATATGCGCATAATACCCCGCTTCCGTCTCATGTCATTAATAAAGGCGGCCGTTTCAAAGTATGCGCGATTGCCATGCACAATCGCGTGCTGCTCGTCTAAAAGAACCCTCAGTCCTCAGACTCTGGGTGAAAACAGAGAGGTGGTAACTCTGCCTACTTTCCCTGCCAGATTGCTTCTGTATCCTCTAGGGATGTGTGAACAGAACATGGTTTGGATGTTCGGTAGTTTGGTCAAAAATTTGAGTTCGGGTTCGGTAGTTCAGTTCAAAAAAGTTCAGTTTTGCTGAACGTTCGGCAGAGTTCAGCCCCCCCTGTCAGGCTTGGGGTGCTCCAGGTACCCCCGTGGGGGCCTGTGGGGGCATGGAAGGCCATCAGAGACCCAAAAACAGCAGCAGGAGACACCAGGAAGGCTTGGGGCTTGGCACCCTGGCTTGCCCAGGAAGGCAGACTCAGCGCTTGGCCCCTGGCGGAGCCCGTGAGGGCATGGCAGGCCATCAGAGACCCAGAAGCAGCATCAGCAGCATCAGAAGAGACCGGGAAGTCTTGGGGCTTGGCACCCCAACTTTCCCGGGCAGGCAGGCTCGGCGCTTGGCCCCTGGGCATGCCCATGGGGGCATGGCTAGCCGTCACAGACTCAGCAGCAGCAGCAGGAGCAAAGGCCAGGAAGGCTTGGTGCTTGGTGGCTGACCTGGCACCTCTACTTGGCCAGGCACTGTAGGCTGCCAGGCATCGGTGGAGCAGCGGCAGACATTGGATTGCCTGGTAGAAGAACTGATGGCAGCAGCAGCAGCAGCAGCAGCAGGGGCAACAGCAGACAGACACCTTGATGAAAAGCAATTGCTCCACCAACTTGGCCCCCAGTCTCAGGAGGTGCAGTGGGCAAACATCCCCTGCCCTAGAGAACACCCACTTGCTGTCACTGGGACATTGGTAGGTGGGCAGGACAAGAGACCCTTGGCCACATATCCCTCCAAGAGCTGTGTCACCCACCACCATCTTCTGCCCCTCCCATATGTTCCATTCAACCCATAGACTTGAGCTTCCTGGACGACCCCCATGGACAGTGACCCCACCAACAGGAGAGAGATGAGCATGCACTACGTCCAGGTGCAGAATATGGACATGGGCGGTGACCCCATGTGGGTGTGTAGCAAACCACCTGTCAAATCTTGCCTGGGCTTTGGTCTCTGGTACACTGAGCTTCCACCACCTGCTCTGGTGCCCATAAGGTGGGCAATGGGGCAAGTGGCAGAGGTGGCAGGGGCCGTGCCAGTGGAGGGGCAGCAAACATCAGCTGCAGCCCGAGCCCATCACCATGCCCCAAACTGCCTGATTTTGGCAGTGAGGCTTCAGAGGCTCCCAGCAATGGCAGGGCACTGGAAGGCCTCCACTCCAGGAGGCTTCATCTGTGTCTGCTGTGCCTGCAGGAGCAGGTGCAGGTGCTTCGAGGTCGGATGTTCCTCTCCAGGGCCACCAATGTCCCCAACCCTCATTATTGAGGTGATTCCCAGCAGTCCATGGCTGGTGGATCCCAACCTGGCTGCTAGAGGCAGGGCCCGATCCCCAGGCAATGGCAGCAGGGAGAGGAACCGCAGCAGCCGCAGCCGCAGCAGCTGCAGCAGATATAGGGAGCACAGAGAGAGTGGCAGCAGCATGGTGAGCAGTCCATTAGCCTCCGGGTCCCAGTACTCCCCTTCGCGGGGCATCACTGTGATTGGGGACAGCGAGGCAGACACTAGTCCTGAGGAGGAGATGTCTGGTGCTGTTCTTCCCCTCCCAGAAGCACTGTCAGTGGTGCATGTGTCACCTGGTGAAGGCCAGAAGGCAGGAGGGGGGAAAAAACCTCGGTCTGGGCACATTTTAAGTTGGTGCCAGAAGGTGGTGAAGCATGGGATGGTGTTCACCAACCTTGGCACAACTGCCATGGCGAGGCACCTCATGGCATGCCACAGTGCTGTGCTGCTAAGTGGGTAGGCAGGGGCAGTGGATGCTAGTGGGTTCCCGACTGCAGCATCTAGTCATCCGCCTCCATCAGCAGGCAAGCATCCTACTCTAACAGCTGCCAATAGCAGCAGAAGCGGTATCGCTGCTAAGGGGGTGAAGCAGCAACAGCAGCAGCAGCATCAGTGCACCATGGAGGAGCTGGGGTGGGGGCAGCTGCCAAGTCCATCAGCACATAAGCACTGGGGAGGAAGCTGTCCTTCAACTAAAAGCACTGGATGGGCAGCCCTTCTCGGCGGTCAGGGACATGGGGTTTAGGCACCTGATTGGCTTCCTGGCCATCCAGTTTAAGCTGACCTTGCACCCCACCCTGACTCAGGCTGCCACCGATGCCTGGCAGCCAGCAACACCTGACCAAGCATCGGTGACAGCCACCGAGTCCTGGCCAGGCCTCTTCTGCTGCTCTGTCGATGCCTGGCAGCCTGAAACACCCGGTCCTGATGGTGACTGAACCCAGCACAGCATAGAGCGAGCAGAACTGGAGGCCTGCTGCCAGCACCACCCTGAGTTGGCAGGTGGTGCCAGCCCTGTACCGGGCTTTAAAGGAGTGGGTGAGGGAGCAGCTAGCAGGGGCTGGGGGTGCCACTGTCCACTTCACCACTGACCTGTGGTCGACTCATCAGAACATGCAGCACGCCTACGTGGCAGTGACTGATGACGCACCAGTGGCAGGACCCAAAGGCAGCATTTGTCAGTGGCAGGAGGTGTCCCAATGCAGGGTATAGGTGGACTCTGCTTCAGGTGGAAGTCACGGATGCCGCAGCCCCCACCCTTTTCATAACATCGAGGCACCCCTGACTGCCATAGTGAGAGAGTGGGTCATGCCAGGCATGCCCTTCACCAAGGGGTGCATGGTGACGCACAACGTGGCCAACATATTGAGGGCAGTCCATGAGGGGGGATTCACCAGCATCCCTCCCTTCACCTGGTGTTCAGGGATGCTCTGGGCTTGGGTGAGAACTGGGGATTGGGGCAGGCTCCCGTAGCTCCCTGATCGAGTGGGAGAGGAAGCTGGCTGGCGGTTTCTTTAACTGGAGCGCAGTGACCACCTCCAGGTGAAGAAGCAGGCCAAGCAAGGCTCCCCAGGGCACCAGCTGTTGCAGGATGTGTCGACCTGGTGGAATTCCTCCATGTTCCTGATGCTCGAGCGGCTTCTCAAGCAGAAAGTCACCTTGCATCAGGTTCAACTGGTGATGGACAGCAGGGCACCTCCAGGGTACTATGGGGAGGAATGGGAGATCCTGGAGCTCTATGGGCACTGGAAGGGTGAGGTTGTGGAGAGGGTCTGTCAGGCAGAGAGGGCTTTGGATAGTGTGCATCAGCAGCAGAAGCAGCAGTAGGACGTCTCTGGGGATGGTGGGAGCTGGAGCAGCCATCCCTTTGAGCCAGTGGGGTCTATCTCTGACCCCAACCTGAGCAGTAGCAGCACCAACAGCAGCAACCCTATTGCTTCTGGATGACGTGGATGGACATCCCTCCCTGCCTGGAACGTAGGTCCCAGAACCCTGAGGGTGGGTCCTGGGGCTGGAGTGGCTGCTTCTTTAGACAGTGGAATGATGACAACTCCCCGTGAGAGGAATGACAACCCCAGAACCCCGATGGTGGACCCTGGGGCTGGAGTGGCTGGAGAACTTTGAAGATATGGCCAGGGTTCCATGTGAACAGCAGGCAAATGTGTGTCAGTCAGTCATAAGAGATAGGCGAGCGCCATTCCATCTTCAAGGCCCTCGCTGATGATGGAAGATACATCATGTACCTGAAGGAAGAACTGGCTGAGTTTGTCCTGCAGTGGATGGATGTTGGTTTATCAACTTGGTGAAGTTCAACAGGTGCTACCTGGATGATTGTGTGCTACCTGGAGAACTTTGAAGGCCGAAGTGGAGAAGGGTTCCACATGACGGCTCCCCATGAGCGGAATGATGGCCTCAGAACCCTGATGGTGTGTCCTGGGGCTGGAGTGACTGCTTCTAGATGCCGGGTATAACCCCTAAATCTATCTAATCTAATCTAAATAAATGAAGCGATGGAGGTAAATGTGTGGAAAGAAATGGATGAAGTAGGACGAGGAGTATGGCAATGGATTGCAAGGAACACAAACTGCTGGGAGAGGGATACTTCTGAAAACACCTGCTGACTGAGGCATGTGTGGGCGAGTGCAAGGAGCCTGTAGGTGAGTTCAAGCGACTGTGTGTTATGCTTTCTGCCATACTGAAGAGAGCGCAAGTCAAGAGTAGGAAGCAAGTGTGGTGTGGTGTGGTGTGGTGTGGCGTCTTCCCCCCTGTCTCCCTCTCAGGGGTCTGTGTCCACATTACCCCTTTACCTCTCCATCCCCTGACACAGAGCCCCATGCACTCTCTCTGCCATAGACCATGGTGGAGGGGGAAGCACGCTAGGCTGGCCTTCACAATGGACAATGTTCCCGCCTGGTGTGAGTCCTGGGGAATCCACTGCCCACTGAGTGCTAGGAGAACGTCACGGTTGCCTCAGGTGATCTAAAGGGAGTTGGGTTCAGATCCCCAAATCCGAAGCGGTGGATACACAGGAGTCATGGCCAGGAACGGTCTCAGCTCGAGGACTGTGTGAGCCACAATCTCCCATTCCGCCCCATTGTAATGTTCAAGCAGCCCCCACCTGCCAGCACACCGCTCATCCAAGCTATGGCTGTCTACAAGATTGAGGAGCAAATGGCTGACGTATACTACCAGCAGCAGCAGCAGACATTCGTTTGCCAGGGTACAGAACCCATGGCACATCAGAGGCAGCAGAAGCGTACATTGGATTGCCGGCGTACAGATCAGAACCCATGGCACAGACACTACAGCATAGGCAGCATTGGCAGTTTAACCCTGAGGGTGGGTCCCGGGACTAGAATGGCAGTGTCTGGCTGGCTGCAGTGGAAGGACAGCCCTCCAAGTCCCTGCCCTTTATTTACATATCTTTCTGGTGAAGGTTGGAGTGTGTTCTTGACTATTTTTGTAAATCCCCCCCCCCTTTCTATTCAAATGGAATTTGTCCCTGAATGCTCGAGTGGGAAATCTCTTTGCTCTCTTTGCCAGCATTGCAGGCTGGTTAGCTGGCATGGGTGGGGGAGCGGCAGAGGCCACTAGGCCATGCCAGAGCAGGAGTGATCTTGGTGGTAGTAGGAAATAATCAATCATATTCAAAGGAGAACTTTGAAGGACAAAGTGGAGGACAGTTCTATGTGAACAGCAGTTGTTGAACATGGGTCAGTCGGTCCTAAGAGATGCAAGCCAGGCCCTTCCTGTGGATCACCCCAGTCTGGCTGGAATGGGTGGGGGAGCGGCAGAGGCCCTGCCAGGGACGTACTCAACAGAGCTGAAGAAGGAGAAGGGCCACTGAGGCGAGCCTTAAAGCCTAGGGCACGGTCCCGGGTGGAGCCGACCCAAGGTGCAGATCTTGGTGGTAGTAGGAAATAATCATATTCAAACAAGAAGTTTCAAGGACAAAGTGGAGAAGGGCTCCATGTGAACAGCAGTCGAACATGTGTTTGTCAGTCCTAAGAGATAGGGGACTGCCGCTCCGAAGGGAGGCAGGCATCAGTGGAGGCATCAGTGTCAGTCATCAGTGGAGGACCGGCAGAGGCCCAGCTAGGGCTTGGTGGCTGGCCCTCCTACTCAACCAGGCATTGTAGGCTTGCATCCTACTGTCCGGATCTGAACAAGCTATTCTGCCAATTGGTCAAGCCTTGCCCGGTGGTAACCACTCACTAGCAGACATTGGATTGCTGGAGCACAGTACCCATGGCGCAGCAGAAGCGGACATTGGATTGACAGAACCTATGGCACAGACAGTGGCATTGGCAGAGCAGCAGCAGACATTGAGTTGCCCAGACAGTAGGCTTGCATCCTACTGTCCGGATCTGAACAAGCTATTCTGCCAATTGGTCAAGCCTTGCCCGGTGGTAACCACTCACTAGCAGACATTGGATTGCTGGAGCACAGTACCCATGGCGCAGCAGAAGCGGACATTGGATTGACAGAACCTATGGCACAGACAGTGGCATTGGCAGAGCAGCAGCAGACATTGAGTTGCCCAGACAGTAGGCTTGCATCCTACTGTCCGGATCTGAACAAGCTATTCTGCCAATTGGTCAAGCCTTGCCCGGTGGTAACCACTCACTAGCAGACATTGGATTGCTGGAGCACAGTACCCATGGCGCAGCAGAAGCGGACATTGGATTGACAGAACCTATGGCACAGACAGTGGCATTGGCAGAGCAGCAGCAGACATTGAGTTGCCCAGACAGTAGGCTTGCATCCTACTGTCCGGATCTGAACAAGCTATTCTGCCAATTGGTCAAGCCTTGCCCGGTGGTAACCACTCACTAGCAGACATTGGATTGCTGGAGCACAGTACCCATGGCACAGCAGAGGCAGCAGAAGCGGACATTGGATTGACAGAACCCATGGCACAGACAGTAGAGGCAGCATTGGCACAGCAGGATCAGACTTTAGATTGCCCAGAGGCAGATTCATTGGCAACATTGGCAAAGCAGCAGCAGACTTTAGATTGCCCAGAGGCAGATTCATTGGCAACACTGGCACAGCAGCAGCAGCAGACTTCAGATTGCCCACGTTGGCACAGCAGCAGCAGAATGCCCAGAAGTATCTTTGGCAACATTGGCACAGCAGCAGCAGAATGCCCAGAGGTATGTTTGGCAACATTGGCACAGCAGCAGCAGACTTTAGATTGCCCAGAGGCAGATTCATTGGCAACATTGGCACAGCAGCAGCAGACTTTAGATTGGTTCAAGCTTTGCAAACATGGCAGGCAGACAGGCATTGGGTGGGAGGGACAGCACCTCAGCACAGCAGCAGTAGCCCAGATTGAGGAGGAGGAGGAGTGTCATCCAAAGACTTCCCCTGGCATGGGATGGCATGTGCCACTGCACCATCAATTTTTCTACAGCAGGGGCAGCTCGGGGGAATCCCAACAGTGGAAGGTTCACCTTCAGAAAGAGCAACTGCTCCACCAACATGGTCCCCAGTCTCAGGCACTGTGGGGAGCAAATGTCCCCTGGGTGGGCGGGCGGGAAGCTTGGCAGGAGCAGAAGGCAGGCAGGCAGGAAGACTGAGGCATGCTTGGATCTAGGTGACCTGGGCGGGCAGTGTGGCAGGAGCGCAAGGCACTGGGAAGCAGACTGAGGCATGGTTCACCTTCAGAAAGAGCAACTGCTCCACCAACCATTTGCTCTCAGGCGCTCCCAGGTGGTGCGGGAGCAAATGTCCCCCACCATGGAGAACACCCGCTCACCGGGGACACTGGTTGGTGGGCAGGACAAGATACCCGTGGCCACTTTGGACAGGGCTGGCCACATGTTGGTTTTGCTGGCCCAGTAGGCCAAGAGATCACTTCTGGGCTCAATACAGGGCTCCTTCTCCAGATAGCTCTCCACTGCTGCTGAGGTGCTGTCACACTCCCTCACGTAGCTCTTCTGGGGCACCACCACCACCACTGCCCTTAGCCACACTGCCTGTCCTGCTGTGCACAGGCCCATGCTCCCCAGAGTGCCGTGCACAATCGATGTGCTGCTGCTGCTGCTCACGATAGAGGTTCTGCTGCAGCTGCTTGGGCTGTTACTTCTCAGGCTGGGGGCAAGGATAGACCCCGCCAGCTGAAAGGGGTGACTGCTCCTGCTCCCACCATCCCCAGGGGTGTGCTGAGGATGATGATGATGATGATGGCACACTCTCAAGAGCCCTCTCTACCTGCCGGACCCTCTCCATCAGCTCAGCCTTCCAGTACCCGTAGCCTGCTGTGCCACACTGCCCTTGACCCTGGGGTCCAACATAGTTGCCAACATGTATTCCTCGCACTGCAGGGGCTCTGCAAACTTCCCTGTCAGTCCTGCCTTCAGCTGCCACGCCAGGCCAACCACCTCAGACCCCAGCTTCCTGCCCTCAGGGCCACCCTCCTGCCCCTGGAGAATCTCATCCAGCCTCCTGAGGAGACTCTGGACCAGAGGGGTCATCTGGCTGATTCTGGCCATGGAGGAGCTGATGGTCTCCATCACGGCCCGACACAGTCTCAGAGCAAAGACCATTTGGGAGAGGATGTCCCATTCCACCCCGTTGTACCCTGGAGGTGCCCCACTGTCTGTTACCAGTTGCGCCTGATGCAAGGCGGCTTTCTGCTCCACAAGCCGCTTAAGCATCAGGAAGGTAGGATTCCATGAAGTGGACACATCCTGCACCAGCTAGTGCACTGGGGACCCTTGCTCTGCCTACTTCAGCCAGAGAAGCTCGCTGCCCTTCACGCTCTGGTAAAAAAAACTGGCCAGCTTCCTCCCTCACTCTATCAGGGAACTAAGGGTGCCTGACCCAATCCCCTTCTCCCCCAAGCCCAGAGCATCTCTGACCACCAGGTGAAGGGTGTGTGTGGCACAAGGGATGCTGGTGAACCCACCATCACGGACTGCCCTCACTATATTGGCCGCATTGTCCATCACTATGCATCCCTTGGCGAAGGCTGCACCTGGCATGACCCACTCCCTCAACATTATTATTATTATTATTATTAGACATTTATAAAGCGCCAGTCGCATGACCTGGTGCTGTACAGAACATAGAATAAGACGCGGTCCCTGCCTGTGGCTTACAATCTAAGAGACAAAAACAAAGGGGGGGAGACAGGGGGAGGGGACAGTGGGAGAGACATGGGAGAAGACAAAGAAACATTCAGGCGGATGCGAAGTCTCAGGTGCGTGTGCTTGGCTTGGTTACAATGAAGTTGGTAGCAGCAGTCAGCAGAGGAGGGCTGACAGTAAGAGTAAGGGGAAAGGCTAGCGGGCATTGGGAAAGGCAGCATGGAAAAGGTGGGTCTTGAGGATGGATTTGAAGGAGCGGAGGGAGGAGGCAAGGCGGATGTGGGCAGGGAGGGAGTTCCAGGCATGTGGGGCAGCGAGGGAGAAGGGACGGAGGCGGTTGGGCGAGCAGGAGAAACGAGGGAGAGTAAGGGTGGGTACAACGGAAGAGCGGAGAGCACGTGCAGGAGTGCGTAGGGAGATTAGGTCCGAGAGATAAGGGGGAGCTTGGTCGTGGAGCGATTTGAATGTGAAAACCAGGAGCTTGAACAGGATACGTTCAGGAAGGGGGAGCCAGTGAAGGGAGAGGAGGAGAGGCTGCACATGGTCGAAGCGACGGGCAGAGTGAATGACCTTGGCAGCAGAGTTTTGGATTGCGATAAGGGGGGATAGGTGAGAGCGAGGGAGACCAGCAAGGAGGAGGTTACAGTAGTCGAGGCGAGAGATAACCATGGCATGAACAAGGATTTTGGCCGAGGAGATAGATAGAAAGGGGCGGATGCGGGCAATGTTGAGGAGGGCAAATCGGCAGGATTTGGCCACAGAGTCAATGTAAGGTTTAAAGGAGAGGTGCGTGTCAAAGATGAAGCCCAAGCTGCGGGCTTGGAGAACAGGACGGATGGTGACCCCATCAATGCAGATGGTCAGGTTAGAGGGAGAGGAAGGGGAAGGAGGAAAAATGAGGAGTTCAGTCTTGGCCATGTTTAGTTTGAGTTGGCGTCGGGACATCCAGGCAGAGATATCAGAGAGGCAGTCGACGAGGCGTGAGCGGATAGAGGAGGAGAGAGAGGGGGTAGAGAGATAGAGTTGGGTGTCATCAGCGTAGAGATGGTATTGGAATCCGTGGGAGGCAATAATTTTGCCAAGGGACAGGGTGTAGATAGAGAAGAGGAGAGGGCCAAGGACAGAACCTTGGGGGACCCCAACCGAGAGCGGAAGGGAGGGGGAGGTCGACTCAGGGAGGGAGACATTAAAGGAGCGGTCAGAGAGGTAGGAGGAGCCATCAAGGCTGCATAAATGTTTACAGAGGTGTGGAGGACATCCACAACTTCCACCTGAAGCAGGGTATTGCTTTGGGACAGCTCCTGCCAATCCTGAAAGCTGCCTCCAGATCCTGCCGTCAGTGTGCCGTTACCGCCAGGTAGGTGTGCTGGGCGTTCCTGGTGGACCACAGGTCCATGGTGAAGTGGACAATGTCCCCACCCCCCCAGCCAGCTGCTCCCTCACCTGCTGCTTTAGACCCTGGTACAGGGCTGGCACCACATTACGACTTAGGGTGCTGTGGGATGGCAGCTGAAACTGGGGGACCAGGAATCCAATCAGCTGCCTAAAGCCCATGCCCTGTACCACAGAGAAGGGCTGCCCATCCACGGCTATAATTTCCCCCAATAGGTGTGTGGCTTTCTCCTGAAAGCCACGCCACCCACCATGTCCTGCAGCTACCGGCTGACTTGGCAGCTGCCCCCACCCCAGCTCCTCCATGGTGCTCTGACACTGCTGGCGAGGCTGTTGCTGCTGTGCTTCCACCCTAGCAGGAATACTGCTCCTGATCCTAGAGGCAGCTGTTGGAGCAGGACGCTTGCCTGCTGATAGAGGTGTATGACTGGACGCTGCTGCTGGGAACCTGCTGGCATCCACTGCCCCTGCCTGCCCGCATAGAAGCACAGTGCTGTAGCATAATTTGAGGTGCCTCGCCATGGCCGTTGTGCCAAGGTTGGTGAGCACCTGCCCACGCTTCACCACCTTCTGGCACAAACTGCACTGCACTTCCCAGGAATCGTCTGCCCACACCAACTTAAAATGCTCCCAGACCAATGATTTTTTGACCCCTCCTGCCTTCTGGCCCACACTGGGTGATGCACTGCTGGGAGCCAGGGCAGGACATGGGGGCAACACAGCTCTCTGAGGGACAACCACTGCCTCAGCACCAGCAGATACCTCCTCCACAGAACTGCTGTCTGTCTCATTCTCACCAGTCTCGGGCATGTCCCCCCTGCGAAGGGGAGTACTGGGACCCTGAGGCTGCTGAACTGCCCATCACACTGCTGCCACTATGAGCAGCACTCTCCCCCTGCCCCCTATAGATGCAGCTGCTCTGCTCCCTGCTGCCATTGCCCAGGAATAAGGCCCTGCCTCTATCAGCTGGGGTGGGATCCACGAGCCCTGAAATGCTGGGAGATCACCTCTACAATGGGGGACAATGCTGGCCCCTGAGGAACTTTGGCCCCTGAAGCACCTACACCTGCAGCCAGAGATGAGACAGCCTCAGCCTCCTGTTCTGCAGGTGTTTCAGTGCCCCGCATGGCAGTGCAGGATGCTGCAAGGAGGCAATGCCTAACCACCCCCCTAGTGCCACTAGTGCTGGGAGCCTCTGAAGCCTGTGTCCCAAAATCAGGCCTATGAAGTTTGGGGCATGGTGATGGGCTACGGCTGCTGCTGCCACTCTGCTGGTACAGCCCCTACCCCTTCCACCTCTGCCACGTGCCCCATTGCCTGCCCTACAGGCAGCAGACCGGCCTCTCCTTCCCTTCTCCATTTGTCCCTCCAAAAGAATGTACAGGACACAAAGATTTTATTTTTTAATTAAAATTTTAAAACTATTATATGAATCTAAACTAAGTCTAACTGCTATTAACTATTCTAAATGCTAGGAACTAAATGGATTATCTAATAATTACAAAGGCCTACTCCTACAATCACACTAAATATTAAAACTAAATCACTAAACACTGGGTATTTTCAGACGATACGCTGGACCAATTCACCACAGTAAATTCCCGGTGGGTGTGAATTAAATAACCACCCCCCGTGGTCAAAAAATGGCCCAAATGGATGTGCCGGCTGATCCCGGCCAAGAATCAGGGAAGGGGCAGGGCTGCACGGTGCACCATGCGGCCGCACGGCCCCATCCCCCCACACTTCCCCACCGCCCACCCTCTGGGGAGACAGTCGGGTGCCCCAGTCAATGTGGCCACAGCGCCCAGCCACTTGGGCCATGGCCTGGAATCCCACCAGGGATTCTGGACTGTGATCGCTGGCCAGACGTTACTTTTTATTGCTTCCTGCCAGGAATCACTTTGACCACGCTTTCGGAGCTTGTCCCGCGAGGAGCCAGGGAAGCGTGGTTGAAATTGACCCCATGTGGGAATCGGCCATGGTGAACATCTGGAGGCCACCAAACAGACGTTCAGGGCACTTTGCCCGCAGCAAAATTAACACTGGTTCACTGTGGTTGACTGTGATCTCGTAACGTCTGAAAATACCCACTATCTCTATCTCTATCACTAAGCCAACTCCTACAACTATCTACTATCTCATCTAATATCTATCTGTGGGATGGGGGGGAAATCACAAACAACACAGGGATGGGTACAAAACTGAAATGAAACCTAAATCAACCTAATGCTACTCTAAATGTATAAAAAAAAACAGGGGTAGGGAATCAGGGATGGACTATATAGAGGGAAAGGGAGAGGATTCAATGGAGGGGGGAGGGAGGGAGGAAGATTGAACACAGGGAACACAGGGAGGGGTAAAAACAAAAAATAACTCCTAAATCTATCTAATCTAAAGTAAATAAATAAAACTAGGTAAGTAAACATGTGGGAATAGGAGGAGGATGACAATGGATTGGGGAGGAAACACAAACTGCAGGGAGAGGGAGACTTCTGACAACACTGCTGAAATGATAGTGGCTAGCTCAGAAGGATTTGGAAGGCAGGAGGGCAATGACTTTTGTTTTTTTGCTGTACCCACCTTAACTTTCCACAAGCTCCATTGGCTCCGTGCAGGCTAGCCTGTGGCCAATGGCAGCCTTCGAAGCCAGTGGTGTGAGGCAAAGAGGGCTTGTGATGGGGCAGGCAGGCTGCTATTCCAAGCCTCTCCACCCCTGGCACCAGGAAGTCTGCTTCTGAGCTGTCCCCCTTCCTCCCTGGGCTTGTTTACCACGTTTTTCTCACCTGAGCTCAACCGAACTTTTTTGAACTTTTCCAAACTGTTCAGTCTTTCAAACGTTCAGTTCGGACATTCAGTTCGGTCGACCAAACATGCCGAGTTCAGTCCGAACACTGAACATCCGAACCGTGTTCGCACATCCCTAGTATCCTCCGCTTGAACCTTCCCTCCACCTGCCATCTATCCCCTACCTGTGCATGACTACACCCTCTTCCATGGTCTGGTTTTCTGGCTTTTCAGTCCTCCAACCACAGATCTTCTGACAACACTACTCAGTATGTCCTGGTAGTGATGACCTTCTGACCTCACAGCTCTGACCAGGTCATACCTAAACCGCATGCCTGCTTGACCCTGCTTCCCCAATAGTTTCCAGATCCTGGCTTCCTGTGACCACTCTGTCTATGTGAAATGATTAGTGCTCCCTTTGGATGAAAGATGCTGCACAATCATGCAATCATTACTAAGCCACACTTGGTTATTCTCATAAACCTCCCTGCTGATTTGCCCCCACTTCTCCATAAAGATTTAACAAGTGCTGTTATTAAGGTACCATTACTTTTACAAAATACATGACAGAACATCTCCTCCTATGCATGAAGTCTTATAAATAATTAAAACAAAGCTACACTTGTCAAGATAACCAAACAGAGCACATTTTGCAGTACCTTTGATATATAAAGTTTAGCATGTTTCTTTGGTTACAAGCTAAGCCACAAAATAAGACAATCAGCTATGATGAGACACACAGACAGTACAAGCTAGCAGGGATCTGCTGTCATGAGTCACTGTTCTGTCAGAGAGAGGAATGGGACAAGATTTCATCCATCAGGACTCTGCCAGAAGCAGAACAGACAACTGGGGCCAAGACACATCCAGAAGGATTGAACTGAGGTTGGAAGCCAGGTAGTCAATCCAGGCCAAGGTGGGTGGCACTGGTCAGAGTCGGAGTGGCTTTTGGGTCATTTTGAGGAAGCTCGTGGGAAGATCTGTGGGAGAGACCGCTACTAACACTGCTGCTTAGCCAGGCAATGGGACCGTTGGCATATGGAAAGTGCTTGAGTGAGCCCCTGAATGGTGATTCCCGAATGTTCTCAGCCCTCCTGCTGATTGCACGGAGTTCCCAGCTGGAGTGACGCAAGGGGACCCCAGCAGAGACACTTCCAGGTTTGGAGCTAGAAGAGCAGGCTACGCCCATGGAGAGTGAGTGGCTTTTGGGTCGTGTTGGGTAAGCTCATGGGAAGATCTGCGGGAGAGACAGCTACTGACACTGGCGCTTAGCCAGGCAGCGGGACTGTCTGCATATGGAAAGTGCTTGAGCGAGCCTCCGAGTGCCTATTCCTGCCTGGTCTCAGCCCTCCTGATGATTGCATGGAGTTCCCAGCTGGAGTGACGCAAGGGGAACCCAGCAGAGACACTTCCGGGTTTGGAGCTAGAAGAGCAGGCTATGCCTACGGCAGTGCCACAGGTGTGTGCTGTGGGCAGCGTGCCATTGTGCATGCAGCCTCAGGCACTGGCAGAGGAGTGGCAGACCTGCTCCACGGCTTCCAGAACGGAGGCTCTGCAAGAGTCAATTGAACTGAAATAATTGAGATAATTTTTGTCCCCCTTCAAACAGCAGGCTTTGAGAGAGTCCTCTTCTTTCGGCCTGTGCCCCAGCTACCGTCCATCCCTCCATTAATAGTCTGTGTTTGAACTACCCCCACCTTCAGAAGGGTGAGACTCCCAGGGGGTGGGGAGATTCCGAAAGGTGGATTGCACTGAGAAAGCCTTTGGTGCCCTTATCCCCATGGGACAACACCCTTTATGAACTGAGGACACTTAACCCTGTTATTTCCCTGAGATTGTTTATTGCTGGCAGAAACTTACTATGACTTGTATACCAGTGCCCTAGCAAGACCCGGTTTGGATGTTCGATGGTCAAACTGTTTAAAGCCAGATTCTGTGTTGGGGGCAGAGCTATTAGTTCGGGAAGAGTGAGAGACTTTTCGGATTTAGGTTTATTCATAAAAAATCTGATAGCCCTCAGTGACAGCAGTGGTTTAAGGCCCAGCTTTCTACAGTTCTGGCCATTTTCGCATTCTTGCATTTTTCCCCTTGTACACACTGGGGTCTGTTGAACATGGTGAAATAGGGGAGGGTGAGAGCCTCCCGTGGGATCAAGTTGTAGGTTTGTCTGGAAATAAGGGGATCCAAACCTTAGTCTAAAGAAGAGAAGTAGGCTAGTGTAAGGTACTGGTTACAACAACATATGGATCTAATGCAGCCAAATCCTAATATATAGCTATTGAGATGGAGGGAGCTGGGCTGGTACCCAGCCACAAGTTAAGCGTAATAACTCCCCAGGCCAGCTGAATGTAGCAAGGGTACTTAATACACAATTAAAAATAACAAGATTTGTAACAAGGAGGGGTAGGTTAGAAGGGAAGAGGCTCGATATGAATCTGCACTCCCCTCAGAAGGATAGACAAGACCAACTTACCGGGAATGTGGTTACTCCAGAAAATAAATGTGCGGAAGGTGACAACCAAGGGGGAGATAGGAAGATATTTACAAAATATGTACAAACTCCCCAAGACGATTTAGTGACATACAAGGAACTCTTAAAGGAAACTCCATCCAAATTGCATATAGATCTGGCTTCTGCAACTGGGGGCAGTTCAATTACCCTAGATTCCAATTTAGACGATAGCTTTTTTACTTATTTAGATAGTTACCAGCTTTCTGAATGTAAGCAAGTTGGATGGGAGGCAAATCAAATCAGAAATTATAATTCAATTATTCATGAGAACTGTTGCTGTAAGCAAATCAGACTTACAATGGACAAACTGACAGCAAGTGTGAACTCGATGGTGGAGGCCTTAATTCAGAATATGAACAGGATAAAAGAGTTATGTGAAACAATTAAAGAAAAGTCTTATAGAGAAGTTAAGCCTCAGAAGCTTAAGCCACAGAAAGGTTTCCCCATAGGGAGGAAAGGCGAAAGAGGAAAAAGAAAGGAGGAAAGAAGGCAAGACGTGCCCTTCCAGATCATCATAGAGATACAGCACCTGATTTAAGGTGTAACTGTCAAAATTATTTTTCTAATCAAAATGTTATTTTATATGATTTGAAAATGACCCCACATGAATCTAAGAGACAATTAAAAGAGCGGGTGGTACAATATGTTACAACAAAATTGAGGCTGCCTCTGCAAAGGCTAATCAAGGGAATTACTTTTGCTGGCAGACTATTTCAAGCACAAGGGGCGTATCAGTTTCCCCCTGTTAGGATAGGATTTAGAGTCCTAGAATTAGGGATCGTCTTTTGAACCTTGCAGAAAATTCCTTGCTAGGCCTGGAGATAGGTGAAGACACTTTCCCATTTTATAGTAATAAAGTAAGGATCTCTTTCTTCAGGACAGGACACCCAGTGTATGGAAGAGTGGAAAATCGTAGTCCACAAAGAGAGCAGAAAATTAGAATATACAATGAGAAAAATGGGAAAGGGAGGGAGAGAGGGAGAGAGCTGTGGAAGATCAAATAAAGGAGAAATGACTAGTGGAGGGAGGAAAGGAAGGAGGGTGGGGGTATCTGGCAATTATATCCTGGAATATTGCTGGAATAAAGGATAAAATAATTGATAAGGACTGGATAGCTTTTTAAGCAAATTTTCAAGTTATAATGCTGCAGGAAACCTGGTTGGAAGGGGATTTCTTTTTGAATGGATATCAGGCTTTCACAGTTGCAGCAACAAAGGAATAAAAGTGAGGCAGACACCATGGTGACCTGCTTGTACTTATAGATTACAGCAAACTGTACTGCCAAAGAAATTCTGTTGGATACCCCTTTTATGCATGCAATTTAATTAACACTCCCAGATGGAGAAATTCTAGTAATAATTAACGTGTATTTTCCGCCAAAGAAAAAGGGAACATTTCCAGGATAGTGGGTTCTCCTTTTGCAAAATAAGATACAATACATTAAATTTTTGACCCCTCAAGCAATACTTCTGATGGCAGAAGATTTTAATGCCAGGATGGGGAATTACCAAGGGAAGGAAATGAGGCTGCTTTTAAACGAGGGGCGCTGAAGAGCCTCCTGAATGCCGCATTAAAGCAAAGCTGCCGGAAGTGACGTTCTCTCCGTTGCTGGCGGCGGCGGCTGGAGACACGGGGCTTTGGAGCGGGCGTTCTGAAAGCCTGAAAATTGAAGTCTTAAGAACGCACCGCTCCAAAGCCCCATGTCACCAGCCACCGCCACCGGCAACGGGGAGAATGTCACTTCCGGCGGCTTTGCTTTAATGTGGTGTTCAGGAGGCACTTCAGCACCCCTCATTTAAAAACGGTATAAGTTCTAACAAGGAGGAACCTGTAATAATCTATCCCTCTGTGTGGGACGGGAAATCAAACTATGCCGGCAAAGAACTGTGGCACTTCCTTTTCAACAATAGTTGGAGACAATTAAATGGAAAGGTCCCTCAGACATTCCCGGGCAATTTACTTTCTACTCAAGCAGAGGAGTCAGTACCATAGGGTATATGTTGATTGAGCAGGAGCACTGGCATATTTGCCAAAGCTTCCAAGTAGTAAAAAGGCCAAAAAGTGACCACCACCCCATAACAGCTCAGATAGCCCCCAAAGTAAGTAAGAATGTAAGGAAACGAGAGAGAGGGGACAGTACGTAGGAGGATCAAATGATCAAAAGAACTCAAGGCCAAAGTAATAGATATCTGCAATAACTTTGAACAGAAAACAGAGAAGGAGATTCAAAATGAAAATGATACTCTGATGGGGTAAACTAGCTACCTATCAAGAATTAGTTAGGAGTCTCCAGTTTGTTCTGGTGGATACTTACAGTAAAGGAAAAGGCCCCAGATTCCATCAAGATTGGTTCGATGACAAATGTCTACGGAAAAAGAAGAACCTGATCGAACAAATGAGGGAACGAGTGGAGTTGGACGAAAGGAAGTTTAGGTCCAAAATAAGTGCCGCAAAAAAGAAATATAAACAGTTGGTAGAAAAAAAGAAACACGATTTTCAAAAATTGAATTGGCAACAGCTGAAACAGGCGGCAGAAAGAAAGGACTCTAGTACCTTCTGGAGAATTGTCGCAGGGAATTGTAGAGAGCTGTGACTCCAGATACTTCTATAATAACTCCTGTTTGGAAGGATTGGTATAGTCAGAAATTTGGGGTGGTAAAAGGGAATAAGGAGGATACATTGGAAGAGGTGGATTTACGAAGGGGGAAAAGGGGAAATCCCCGGACCGAATATAAGATCTAAAGTGAACAGGCAATTCTTTTAATTAAGGACCTGAAGTTAGGGAAGGCCTCATGTCCGGATATGCTGCGCACGGAACTTTTTAAACCTTCCCAGCCATTTTGGGCCAAAGTCTTGAGAGACACTATTTATTATTATTAACATTTATATAGTGCCAGTCATGTACCTGGTGCTGTACAGAACATAGAAATAGACGCAGTCCCTGCCTGTGGCTTACAATCTAAAAGACAAGGAGGGGGAGACAGGGAGAGGGGACAGTGGGAGAGACAGGGGAGAAGAC
>QEPC01012515.1:253095-272056 GCA_003113815.1 Sphenodon punctatus
TGTCCCCCCTTCCACCCGCGCAGCCTGGGAGGGGGAGGGGGAAGGAATTCATTGATTTCAATGGGGACACAGCGCCCCATTGAAATCAATGAAATAAATCCGGTACCGGCATACCGGATTTAATCCGGGAATCCGGTTTTTAGAGAACCGCTAACCGGTAAATCCGGTAGCCGGTAATGGGCCCAGGGTCCCACCTCTACTGTTAATTTAAGTTTAATTCTTGGTTTTTCTCTCTCTCATACTCATGACCATTAACAGGCATGTATATCTTAGTTTTGTTTGCTGTATGCTCTAGGTAGGGCATGATATAGATGTTACTTGATAACAGCTACTGAGGTCAGACAATTCAAGGCCATCACTGTAATAAAATTAAAGTTGCTTGTGGAAGTTCAGACACTTCCTGGTTTTATTTTTCCTTCTTCATAGGATCGCTTCGATAGAACCTAGAGAGTGTTTGCTGGTATGACACAACTCTTCCCACTCATCAATTCCTATTCACCAGTGGCATGGAAAGGAGGTTCTTTAACAAAGCATTATACATAACACCTCTACGGGGAGGATTGTGGCCAAGATCTACACGCTGCCACCTTAGCCCCAGCATACACCGTGATAGGTCTGGGGACATCATTCCTCTTGCATTTTGATGTCATTCCACCGCATGACAAGAAGCAGCCACTCCAGCCCCAGAACCCGCCGTCAAGGTCCTGGGGCCAAGTAACTGGCAGGGAGGGCTGTGGCCAAAACCTAGAAGCTGCCACTCTAGCCCCGGCACCTACCATCATGGGTCTCAATTAATTATCTGTGAGGGCCTTGAAGACCAAATGGTGCTTGCCTATCTATTAGGATCGACTGACATGTTCAACTGATGTTTACATGGAACCCTTCTCCACTTCAGCCTTCAAAGTTCTCCAGTCCCGGGACACACCATCAGGGTTCTTGGGCCTATGTTACAGGCAGGGAGGGCTGTCTATCCACTGTATTTAAAAAATAAAATAAAAATTAACCACTCACAAGACTGAGGTATCAGTACAGTTATATACAAACCAGCTCTGGGAAGAGGGAGCTCAGCAGCTACGGGTATGGGGAGATCCCACCCGCTCCAAGGGGAGTGGAAATGCATTTTCAAGTGGTGATAGAACAAGAGGAGAAGCCCAGCTCAGGGTGGGGAAACGTATCTACTTCACTGTTGTGCTTGGAACATGTGGGAAGATGCCTGTCTGTAAAGCGGGGGTGGGGGAAAAGTGAGATCTGAAGAGAGGGGAGGGGGTGTTATGCCCCCCCCCGATCTCTTCTATAGGGAGAAGCAGGTAAGCAGCCACCACCTTCCCCAGGATCTAACACAGATCCCTGCCTGCCTGCCCAGGTTGTGAAGCTTGAACCCTCCCTCAATCTGCCTGACTGCCGCTCATGTCATGCCACCTGACTGACTGCCCGAGGCAACCAAAGTCTGCTGCTGCTAGTGCCACTGGCGCTAGTTATTCCACCACATGACAAGAGGCAGCCACTCCAGCCCCAGGACCAGCCGTCACGTCATGGTCCTGGGACCAAGCTACTGGCAGGGAGGGCTGTGGTCAATACATGGAAGCAGCCACTCCAGCCCCGGCAACCACCACCTGGGTCCCGGGGCCACACTACTGGAAGGAAGGACTGTGGCCAATATCTACAAGCTGCCACCCTAGCCCCGGGACCCACCATGATGAGTCTGGGGCAGTCATTCATCTCACACTGCGCTGTCATTCCACCCCACCGAGAAGCAGCCACTTCTGCCCCAGGACTAGCCTCAGGGGCTCTGCCTGATCCTCCTCCATGAAAGCATTAGCCACCAGCTGGTCCCTTCACAATCACAACAACACCTGCCTAGCTCTTTGGATCGACTCTCTAAGAGACCCTTGGGCTACACGCTATTCACAGCAAGGGTTCGGTACCTTGGCCACCAATGTCTGTTTCTTCACATGCCAAAATGGCCCCCAGGCCAGGCCTATGTTGTCTGTGCCATGATGCCAATGGCATTAAGAAAGTAGCTGCTGCTGCCAGACCTATATGCTGTCTGAGCCCAGTGTTCTGTACCCCGGGTGGCCACCAAGCTCAAAGCAATGAAAGCATGCCTCTAATACCTCAGCCCGCCTTCCTGCCTCTCATGCGAAGGTGCCTGTCTGCCCGACCAGGTTGCTGCCGAGAGAGAGAGAGAGAAAGTCCACCCACCCACTGCTTGAAGGAAAGACTGACACGATTCCACACATGCTGTCACCGGCACTATATGGCCAGAGACAGAGCGCGACAGAGAGATTCCCATTCCCAGCTAGAACTAGGGAGATGGGAGTTAGAGGGGGAGAGCTCAGCTAGGTATATCCTAGCTGCCACCAGCCGGAACCTGGAAGAACTCCCATCTGTGCTGCGACCATTAATGCCCGTCGCCCACATCCAGCACACAGAAAACCTACCGAAATGAGATGAAATAAACCCACAATGTATTATATGTGCCTGCCTGCCTGCGCCTGCCTGTGTGCGTCCTTAACTGCTGCCCTGCTACCACGTAGCACGGCACGCCTGATCAAATGAAGTGTGCCCCATAGGCTTTAGGCTGTCATTCCACTATCCCCGATGCCCGCCCGTCCCAAGGACCATCAACAAGATTATGGGACCATCATTCCAGTCACTGGGGGCTGCATTCCATTCCATTGCATCCATTGCATTGCCTGCATGCCAGCCTTCCCCCCTCTCCAAAAGCCTACTCCTCTGCACCCACCCGCGGATGCCTGCTGAAGCTGGCTGCTGAAACTAAAAGCCCCTCTGACCACCAGCTCCCGCCGACTCCTGCCCGGCTGCCCCCTGCCAAGGAGCCTGTCTCTCTTTCTCTCTGTCACACCCACCCACACAAACGCCAGCCCTGCACCTCCTGGGGGCTTTCTTCTAGTTGAGACCCTGCTGCTGGCACCGCACATCTTTGGGTTACTACGCTACTTGAGGTGGCATGTGCTGATGGAAGGGATCTAGTAGCTGTATGAGATTCTGCCACCTGCCAGCCAGAACTTCAGCACATAGGGAGGGATAAAAAAAACAAAAAACCTCGTAACAATAAATTTGAAAACTTTACTTAACACTATTTACAAATTAAATACAGGAACAAACAACAACAACCAACAACAACAGCAACATTTAATAAAACAAAAGCAAACATGTAAAGGAAACTTATAAACAACCTAAGAGTCAGTGTCTCTGCCACTAGGCCTGTCCCCCCGTATTTGTGGGAAAGGCAACAGGCCTTGGGGCAGCTCACATTCCGGAGGGCCGGCCACCGTGGAGGGGTCCACCATGCCATTGTCCACTGCGTATTCCACCACCTCTTGCAGATCATTATGCCAACTGGAGAGTGCCTGGTGGTAGACCTGCATGTGGTGCAGCTCGGCGGACACATACTGGCCGTATGCCACCACCCGCTGCCGCTCCGCCTGCATCTCCACCACCAGGCACTTCTCCAGGTTGGCGGAGGAGCACTGGACCTCCTCCATGTGACCCTGGGTCACCTATGCAACCTGGCCCCAAGGACCTTGAAAGCGGCATCCTCCGGAATCCCGGGGGTCTCCATGGTGTGCCTTGAGGCAGGGGGAGGGGAAGGGCTTATATGTCTCCTTTTACTGGTGGCCTTCCCCCCCCTTCGCATGCGCAGCAGCTCCACAGGCGCAGCTGCAGAGGAGTCCTCCTCACCCGCCCGCCTCACCCGCATTTCATGGGTCCGCTCGATGTGGCTGAGAAGCCCTGATGTTGTCCCTTCCCTCTGCCAGTGGAACACTTTTTTGAAGATCTAGAAAGAGCAGAAAAAGAAAGGAACATTAGAAGTGCCATACTGTGTCAGACCAATGGTCTGTCAAGCCCTGCCTGCATTCTGTCTCCACGAGTGGGTGGACTGGGTGGCCATCCAATCTCTCTCTGCAGGGGACTTCCATTCCTAACAGGTCAGAGGGTAATTCATTCCCTGTTGTTCCAGTCCCCGTGACATACCTTGCATGTGGCGGTTCTGTCGCCCTGGATGTAAAACCGCTAGACATCCGACAACTGGCGCCGAATGTCTGGGGGTGAAGCTGGCGAGTTCCGCCTACAGGTCCGGCGACAAGTTGTCATCCTAGGCCTGGTCCTGGAAGCAGGGCTGGGCCCAGGGCCAGAATAATCAGATTCCTCTCTGAAATGGGAACACATAAGAACACCAAGTAAATATCATGCATTTATGATGATGCCTCTAATCCTCCCTCCTTGTGGGTGCTAGGGACGGCAACTAAAAAACCCCATAAAGCACGTGCAAATCCTGCCCTCCCAGGGGTGCTAGGGGATGCTAGATATTGCAACTAGAAAGCCCCTGGCTGGCACGTGCAAATCCTGCTGCCCTCCTTGGGGTGCTAGGGATGGCGACGCGAGATGTGACCCTGGCTGGAGGAATGAGACTGCCCTTATTTGGGGGTGCGTAGGGAATGGGATGGCAACTGGAGAGTGGAGACCCTTGATAGCCTGGCACATGTTTGGGTGGGGATGCTCATGCCTGACTGCTGGAAGAGTCCCCCACACTACAGTACCCTCTCTCTCTGTGGCAGACATCCGCTGCCACCCGCTGTTGGCCACTGTTTGTGCCTGACTGATGTCCACCACCCACACACCCACCCACACGCCAGTGAGTTGAGCTCGCTCTAACTGATACAGTCTTTCTTGTCTTAAAAGTAAAAAAAAAGGTTTATAAACCTGGCAGGAATGGCAGTAGAGCCCACCACTTTCTCCTCATCTGAAGAGGAAGTCAGTGCCACTGGTGCCATGGGAGGTGTAGCAGGGGCAGCGACCTCCACCGTTTCCTCCTCTACTGGCAAATGTGCCCCCAGCCGGAGGATGCAAGCAGCCTTCTTCATTTTTTTTTTCATATTTTTTTTCAAAAATCCCACACAGCACAAACCAACGGTCACCCACAACACACACCAACCCACCCAAACACACAGCACAGTCAAACCCAACAATCACAGCCAAAACACACGAAGCAAGCAGCCACTGACTCAAACACACACCCACTCGCCTCACAGCTCCACACGCACACGAATTTCCGGTTTCTGGCGTGACTGCCGGCTTCCCGCGCACTCGCGATATTTTTAGGCTGAACGCAATCTCGGCGATGCACCTGAACGGCAAACAGCCGAAACCAAACACACGAACCGAACGCAACTGAACCGAACGGCCGAACACGAACCGCGATCTGTTCGCCCATCCCTAACGACCAGATGTTCCTTTTAGCATTAAAAATCTAGGCAGGCAGAAATGGTTTTCTACAGACATTGGGTCAAATTCCAGGATTTGGAATTTGAATACCTTATCTATTTATACGCTCAAGCCAGGTAAACAAAATTTAATTAAGACTTTAACTGTATAAAGAATAGAGGTTTATGTTCCTAGTCAGTCTGATTTTAACCTGTAATCTGGTCTAAACATGAATCAGAAATGTACAGTATTCTAATAAAAGAACTTTCCCTTTCTCCTTGGCACTGGAACTACTGCTCCCCAGACCACCACAGCAGGCACATCCAAAAGAAAGTAATTGTGTTTACTGAACAATAAACCAGTGGTTGTGACACTTTTTTGCATCCATAGACATCAGACAACCCTAAAAATCTCACCTGTGCCACCGTGCTCCTGCCTGATATTGCCATGGTGCAGTGGTGCATGCTCACTGAGACTTGTCACTGCTGCTGCACAAGGTGGGCAGGCTTGCTCTCTGCTGCCACCACTGCCATCTGTGGGGAACCCAAAGCCAGCCTGTGTATCTTACAGTCCTCCTCAGACAAGGCTGTCTGGCTGTGGTCATGGCAAGTTCCACAGACCAGTGTTTATAGCTCCAGGGAGCCCCCCTCTTAGGGCTCACAGACTCCTAAGGAAAAACCACCTCATTTCTATACAGTTCCTTGGAAAAGAAGAGTTCTGATGAAGGTTGGACTTTTTTTCCTCCAAGGTTACAGCATCTGTGGGTGTTTTCAGACATGCACCTCCCCACCCAGTATCCACACAGTACCCACCATGATTGTGTGAAAACCCCACTGGTAACTAATGGTTAACTAGTGAATACTGGGTGGATAATGTGCTTGTCTTAAAACACCCTTTGATACATCACTATTGCTTCACTTGATTTACTTTAAAAAAAAATCCAAGTCACCAATGCTCATGGGGGATGTTCAACACGTGGCTTGCTGTCCTATTGGCTGTCTCTGTGCAGCCTGTTCTTTGAGAAAGGCAGAGAGTTTTGCAATGCATGAACAGAGAGCTGCTTAAGGAAATCTCACAGTTATTGACCATTAAAGGGAATGCGTTGCTTAGTTTTAGTATGAGTAGCAGCAGCACTAGGAAATCCAGCTAGCTATTAATACTCAGTGTGCAGATTGATTTTTTTTAAAAAGTTGATGCTTCAAAAAAGTCTCTTCTCTAGCATGTGTCCCTGCATGTCCTTTTAGGCCAGGGGATCCCAAGCTTTTGGTCAGTGTGACTCCATTTTGAGATTTGATATAATCCCATGAGCCCAGATAGCAAGAAAGACAGGCAGAATCTAGCAAATATGTCAAGATGATGACTGACTTCACCTGCAGATCGTGTTACCTAGGGATGTGCGAACAGAACGGGGTTTGGATGTTTGGCCGTTCGGCCTGAAAACTTAGATTGGGTTCGTGGGTTCATTCCCATGGAGTTCGGACCCCCCTAAAAAGTTCAGAAAGTTCAGCCATGGCAGAGGCTTGGGGCACTCCAGGGGGACCCGTGGGGGCATGGCAGGCCATCAGAGACACAGCAGCAGCAGCATCAGAAACCAGAAAGGCTTGGGGCTTGGCATCCTGGGTTGCCCGGGCAGGCAGGCTCGGTGCTTGGCCCCTGGGGATGCCCATGGCACCATGACTGGCCATCTGAGACCCAGCGGCAGCAGCAGCAGTAGAGGCTGGGAAGTCTTGGGACTTGGTGGCTGGCCTGGCACCCCTAACTGGCCAGGCATTGCAGGCTGCCAGGCATCAGTGGAGCAGCGGCAGACATTGGATTGTCCGGTAGCAGAACCCATGGCACAGCAGAGGCAGCAAAAGCGGACATTGGGTTGCTGGAGCACAGAACTCATGGCACAGCAGAGGTAGCAGAAGAGGACATTGGATTGCCAGGGCACAGACTCATGGCACAGCAGAGGCAGCAGAAGCAGACATTGGATTGCTGGGGCACAGAACCCATGGCACAGCAGACGCAGCAGAAGCAGACATTGGATTGCTGGGGCACAGAACCCAAGGCATGGCATGGAATGTTGGGTCCCCTTGACTGCAACGTAGGCCCCAGAACCCTGATGGTGGGTCCTGGGGCTGGAGTGGCTGCTTCTTGATGCGGTGGAATGACAGCTCCCCATGGGTGGAATGATGGTCCCAGAACCCCAATGGTGGGTCCTGAGACTAGAGTGGCAGCGTCTAGATGATGTGGAACAATAGCCCTCCCTGCCTATAACGGAGGTCCCAGAACCCTGATGGTGGGTCCTGAGATTGGACTGGCTGGCTGTTTCTTGATGCGGTGGAATGGCTGCTCCCTGTGAGCAGAATGATGGCCCCAGAACCCTGACGGTGGGTCCTGAGGCTGGAGTGGCTGCTTCATGATGCAGTGGAATGACAGCTCCCCGTAAGTGGAATGATGGCCACAGAACCCTGATGGTGAGTCCTGGGACTAGAGTGGCAGCTTCTGGATGAAGTGGAATGACAGCCCTCCCTGCCTGTAACATAGGCCCCAGAACCCTGATGGTGGGTCCTGGGACTGGAGTGACTGACTGTTTCTTGATGCAGTAAAACGATGGCTCCCTGTGAGCAGAATGACGGCTCCAGAACCCTGACAGTGGTTCCTGGGACTAGAGTGACAGCTTCTGGATGAAGTGGAATGACATCCCCCCCTGCCTATAACGTAGGCCCCAGAACCCTGATGGTGGGTCCTGGGGCTGGAGTGGCTGCTTCTTGATGCCAGGTATAACACCTAAATCTATCTAAACTAATCTAAATAAATGAAACTATGAAGGTTAATGTGTAGATATGGGTGAAACAGGAGGAGGATGGCAATGGATTGGGAAGAACAAAAACTGCTGGGAGAGGGAGAGTTCTGAAAACGCCTGCTGACAGGATCAGTGGCTAGCTCAGAATGATATGGAAGGGTGGGGGGAGGGAAATTACTTTTGTTACTTGCTGTGCCCGCCTTACTACAAGCCCCATTGGGTCTGTGCAGCCTAGCCCGTGGTCAATCGTAGACTGCCATGCCAGTGGTCTGAGGAAAAGAGGGATGGTGACTGGGCAGGTTGGCTGCTAGCCCAAGTCTCAACCCCCCTCCTCAGCTGACCCCCTCTCCCTGGGCCTGCCAGCCAGGTTTTTTCATGGCCAAACATGCCTGAAGTCATCCGAACACGGCCTAACTGTTTGGGGCTTCGGGCGTTCGGTTTGGCCATCCAAGCTGGCTGAGTTTGGGCCGAACCTCAAACATCCGAACCGCGTTCGCACATCCCTAGTGTTACCTCACTCAGCTTGGCAGCCTCAGTTTTAGGCCCTGTCATGGCATAGCAGCCAAGCTCATCTCCTTCTCTCTTTTTGAAGGTGAATTCTATTAAAAACAGTTTTCAGATAAGCAGAAAGGTGTATTACACCTTGTAATTACCATCCACATTTATTTTTAAATGAATTTCTGCATCCTCCCCCCCCCCACTTTTCTCCTCCCCACTTGCAGAATGGTGTAATGTCACAATGCTCCAAAAGGGGTGTGAAGGGGCAGGAGTGACCTTTTGCTCCACCCCTTTCTGATGTGATCACACCCCTTTTGGAACCTTGTCCTCCTGGCATTCATGAACTGGAACACCATTCCCAGGTATGGGTCCACACTTAGTCATCATAATGTGTGAACCCAGTCCAGGGGCTGCTGTGCAGAACCAGGGGAAGGCACTGCCTTGCTCCTCACCCATCAGCTGTTTGGCAAGGAGTTGACCAACCTTGTTCACAATGGGTAAAGCTACATATAACAACTGCGATGCCACATCCTGAGCTGGTCTGGGAAATGGCAGCCTGGGTGGACAAGGCCATGTGCCCACAGGATCACAGAAGCGACATGTTCCTGGCCAGGCTGACAGCAGCACAGCCTGGGATCAGGGAAGAGTGGGAACGTGTGGCTGGCCATTCCCATCCCTGTGCTGTGCCCAGCACCCTGTCCCCCACCATAGACAGCCATGGTGCCCAATGATGGCCGCCATGGCAGGGGCAACCCGTGTTGGCAGACCAGCCCAGAGACAGACATGCAGACTTCAGGACAACCCACTTTGCCCTGGTCTGGCAGGCCCTAGTCTGGGCTGTTACCTCGGCTGCTTACAGAGGTGAGAGCCCAGGTTTGCTGTCAACATGACCCAGAATACCCCAGGTCAACATCTGTCGGCCTGAAACCACACATGACAGTGACCCACAAGGCAAAGTGGACCTAAGTAGACCACTGTCATGTCTGGATTTACCCAGTGAAGTGCTTCAGACAGTGGAGGGACTGTCCTGCTTTGCCAGAAACCTTATTGATGCAGTCCTGGCTGAGGATGCAGATGGAAGACTAGGAGCACTCTAATGAAAGCAGCCCTATTGGGGAAGAGTCAAGGGCTGCTGCTCACAGAGAAATAGAAGAGCCCATGTCTTGTAGCCCGTGTGCAGTCCTGTTACTGAGTTCATATGTGCTGCCTTCCATCCCCTTACTGCAAGCATGGAGAGTGTGTGGAAACAGCCCAGGAACCCCCATTAAAGCCCCCCCACTCCCTGGCTTGCAGCCTGATTTAGACACCTGCCTTTTTAAAAATAAAGCAATATGGTTTTTAGCAGTAGTGCAGGATAAGAAATGAGCTCATTTTAAAACCATTTTAACTTTAACCCAGATAGATCTCTTCTTCAAGAATGCCAACCTTTTGCCATTAATCTTGTGATATTATTTATTTATTGAAAACATTTATAACCCGCCCATCCTGCCACAGGCAGCTCTGGGTGGCAAACAACATTTCAAAATTATGTTAGAACAATTTAAAAACAATACTAAACAGGAGGCATAAAGATATCCCCGACCACCCACCCAGCAGCCTAACCCATTCCCCCAACCCTCCCACCCTCCTCCCCCAAAAGCCAGGAGGAACAGCCATGTCTTGCAATGGCATCGGAATGAGGGGAGATCTGGGGCTAAATGGGCCTCCACTGGCAAGGAGTTCCACAGCTCCCCATTGTGGCCCCTGGCAGACTCGGAGGACCTCAAGGAGAGCACCCCCTGATGACCACAGGGGTCAATCCAGGACCAAGGCAGTGAAGCTGTCCTGCAGATAGGTCAGGCCGAGGCCATTTAGGACTTTATAGGCCAACACCAACACCTTGAATCAGTCTCAGAAGCCAGTGAAGAACCGGTGTTATACGTTCACAGAGACCCAGTCCCACCAGGAGATGGGCCGCTGCATTCTGCACCAGCTGCAGTCTCCAAACCGTCACCAGGGGTAGTCCCATGTAGAGCGTGTTACAGTAGTCAAGCCTAGAGGTGATGAAAGCATGAATGACGGTGGCCAGGTCAGAGTCCAAAACATATGGCCAAAGGCAACGCACCAGATGCAATTGGAAAAAGTCCTTGCCGCAGACTCCACCTGAGCATCCAAGCAGAGCTGTGAGTCAGGAGCACCCCCAGACTTAGCACCTGGAGAACCAGCAGGGGCCAGACCCCATCAATGATAGGGGCCGTCACCCCCGCTGCCTTCCCCACCAGCATCACCTCCATCTTGTCGGAATTCAGCTTCAGTCGGTTTGCCCTCATCAAATCCCCCACAGCCGCCAGGCACCCAGTAAGCACAGAGACTGCCAGGCCTGGGTCCGATGAAAAAAAGAGGTAAAGCTGGGTGTCATCAGCATATTGATGACACCTCACGTCAAACCTCCTGACCACCTTGCCAAGCGGTTGCATATACACGTTGAACAGGAGAGGGGACAAAACAGAACCCTGTGGGACTCCACATGAGAGGTCTCAGTATGATGAAAAATAATCCCAGAGTACCACTCGCTGAGTTCTTCAGGAAGGCGCGCAACCAGTCAAGAACCATACCACCCACCCCTGCACAGTCCCACAGACACATCACCAACGTCTTGTGGTCAATGGTATCAAACGCCACCAACAGATCTAATAGAATCAGCAGGGCCAAGTGGCCATGATCTAATCCTCGGCAAAGATCATCAACCAACACCACAAGTGCAGTCTCGGTGCCATAACCTGGGAGGAATCCTGACTGCGAGGGATCAAGAACACTGACGCGATCCAGATGCTCCTGCAACTGCCGGGCCACCACCCAATCAATAACCTTCCCTAGAAAGGGAAGGTTAGAGCCTAGCCGATAACTGGCAAGGGAGTCAACATCAAGTGATGGTTTCTTGAGCAGGGGTCATACCACCACCTCTTTAAGGCAGCTTGCCACCCTGCCCTCCCAAAGGGAGGCATTGACCACCCCCACCAGCAATGGCCCCAATGTCTTCTGGCAGGCCTTAACCAGCCAGGACAGGCACGGGTCCAGTTCACAAGAGGTGGCTCTGACAGCCCCAAGAATATCCTCTGCATTGCCAGAGGTCACTGACTGAAACTGATCCCACAAACAAGGACAAGGTGGGGCCTCCATAACCTCCAATTGCCTCACTGCAGAAAATGCAGCGTCAAAATCATGGTGAATCTGTTTTATCCACAAAATAATCCACAAATAAGTCATAGCAGGCACTAGATGACTCCACTCCAAGGTGGAGAGCAGCTGGACTGACCAGCCCCCACACCACCTGGAACAGCTCTGCTGGACAGGATTTAGTGGATGCTGTGAGGGCAGCAAAGAACTCTTTTTTTGCTGTCCACATAGCAATGGCATAGGCTCATAAACTCGCTCTATGCCACAACCGGCCAGTTTCACCACGTGAACAACGTCACCATCGCTCCAACCACCTTCCCTCCTGCTTCAGCACCCGCAGCCCCTCTGAAAGCCAATGAGACCTATGGTGCTGCCACCTGGGAAGCAGACACCTCAGAGCTATTCGATCAGTGGCCTCTGTCAACATGATGTTCCACAATTCGACAAGGCCATCAATGGAACAGTCGTCCAGATCAGAGGGTATATCCCACAAAGTCTCCCGGAACCACTCCGGTTTCATCAGTCTATGGGGGCAGACCATTCAAATTGGTTCCATGCCCATCCGGGGTCACATGTGTGCCAGGAGAGACGCCTGCAGGAGGTAATGGTCCATCCACGACAAGGGCACAGCTGATATCTCCCCCACCAATGGACCCCCCCATCTCAAGGTCGGTGCAAAACAAAGTTCAAGGTATGTCCCCCCCCGGTGTGTCAGGTCGCTGACCTTCTGGGATAGGCCCATGGTTGCCATGGTGGCCATGAACTCACGCTCCGCACTCCCAAGATCAGCGTCGACGTGGATGATGCAATCCCCCAATTCTATCATCTTCAGGGACCGCAACACCACCCCCAACACCAGATCCACTAGAGCATGTAGGGAGGCTATTGTACAGGTGGGCGTCCGGTATACAAGCAGCACTCCCAAACTGTCCCCTGCCACATCAAACACCAGATAGAGACCCTCAATACCCACTATGGATTGCACTGGATGCCTCCCAACAGCTTAACCCTCCTTAAAAATCATGGCTACACCGCCCCCTGCCCCCCAGTCCCTCTGACTTTGATGCTGCACAGAATACCCAGCCAGAACAAGGTCAGCCAAGATAAGCCCCGACTCAGTGTCCAGCCAGGTTTCAGTGATGCATACGAGGTTGACCGCATGGTCCAGGATCAATTCCTGGACTGTTGTTGCTTTATTTGCTACCGACCTTGCATTCACCAACATTCAAACATGGTATGGGGTCCTCTGATCCAGAACCACCGGCCCTACTGATGGAGGGGTGGCGTGGGGAACAGATACTAGTTTATTTTATTTTATTTTATTTGTTTATTATTACGGCACTAGCTTCCACCATGTCCTAAAAAGTAAATAAGTAAAACAAGTAAAACAATGAAATATAAATAACAAAATTTACAATAGATAAAATGAGACCAGTGAGCGTAGGAGGGTAACCATAATTACAAAATATCCAGGTAATGAGGAATCAAAATGTCTACACAACAAGGAGGAATCTATGGGTATCAACATAAAATACTCCAATCAGCTCATGTACACAAGACTACATATACTCTAGCTAATTCATTTAGCAAATTAATTACAGCTATTTATTTCCAGCATGATCGCATAGCCAGTCTCTATCTATACATTATACTAATCGATTCCACCCATAACGAGATACAAAGATAGTTCTATTTACACAATTGATAATCCCCAAACATTTCATTTTATCAGAAAATCGACATCCAGGAGAGAACATTATTAACTTATTCTGCCATAGCTCTAGTCAGTGCAAGCATTGACAATGGTCAATGATGATGGTGATCAATGGTGGTGATTACTCCAGTGTTCTAAGTTCAGCTTTCATTACCACCCTTCTTTTAGTTGCCAGCCAAAGAAATGTTGCTATGGCTATTAAATCCTCTGTGTTTGTGTTAGGGAAAGAAAAAAGTTATAACTGTTTTCAGAACCAAAATCCATATTTTCCTTTAACAAAGGTCTCAGACAGGTTTCTGTCAAAAAATGATAATAAGGGCATCTCAAAAGAAAATGGTCAACAGAGTCAATCTCAGCCAAGCTGCAAGTGCAGCAGTGAAATTCATAAGCAAGACTGGCATAACGGCCTTCTGTGACAGCTGTCTTAATAAACTGAAAACGTAATAAGGTATAGCATCTTCGGAGGTTTCTGTTTGTAATCCTATCTAGATAAATCTCATAGGATACAGAACTTTTGGTCTATTCTAACCAAGGTGCAACCTTCCAATGTGACACTATCGCCAGATCTTCCTGTTTACCTATATCTCCTAGTCTTATATAAATTTCACTTTTTATAACCTGCAAGGGTTTTTCTATAAAGTATTCAAAGGAGAATCCCATGTTGTTAAACAGAAAAGCAAGATATTGTAACCAGGGATATTGTCTTGGCCCTAGATGACATAGCTCCTCCCTCAGACACTGAATAGGGAGGGAGGTCTCCTGTTGGGACAGAAGTCTCAGCCAAAATTTAGCCAGGGTTATTGTGGCGAGACTCTTAATAGAAATTAAGGCAGTCTCCGATCTTAATATTGCACCGGGAACATTTTTTCCCGGAACAGATACTAAGCACCTGTCCCGTTGCCCAGCTAAAACATACCTCCCCATAGAGACCATACCTCCCACGCCCCATCATGACCTCAATGGCTGTGTTTCTGCCCGCCCATGTCCGGCCCCAGCCCCAGCTCCCTTCTGGCTGCCCCACCCCAATCGAGGGGAGGATTCCTACCCACCCCACCATCCCCAAATTGAACCCTCACCCCCTCCCTAACCCAATTCCTTTCCATAATCCCCATCCCCCAACCACTCCACTATTCACCCTCCCCACTATATAATCCCCCACAAATACCTCCTACAGAACACCCACTAACAGTAAAAGCCACCAATAAAAATCCCACACCTCAGCCCACCCCCCGGCCCCACCAAGGGCCACACCCAAGGGCCCTTTTGTGTGGCCCTTAGGTGCACACCTGTGGCGCATGCCTGCGGTGCTGCCGGCAGGCACGCTGCACCCTGCCAGAAGCCACGGGGCAGGTCTTTGGCCCAGGCCCCTCTCCCTCTGCCACTGGGGGGGGGGGAGGGTCCCTGCAGCACCAGCTCCCAGCCCCCTCCTGTGAAGCGGTGTTAGGAGTTAAAGCCTAAAATCACAAACCTTGAATGAATCTAAGCTTTAGTTTGTTTTTAAAAAGCAAGCTTCCACCTCTAATGATTATGGGGAAAAGCTAGAAGCCAGGAGTCAGTGGTTCCCAAAGGGTTGTCTGCACACACAACCACATTTTGAGACTTCATTAAAAGCCCATGACTCAGAACAGAAAACAGGCAAGGACTATCCAATAGCAATCAGCAGGTCCAGGGTGGAAGAGAAGACAACCAAGAGTAGGGTTGCTACCTTTGGTCTTTGACTCTTTTCTTACCTGACACTTCCTTTTTGGTCTGTGGGAGTGTCGGGTAAAAAAAAACAAAAAAACACCTCAGGTAGAAGCCCTAGCCAAGAGACCTGACATATGAGAGCATGAGGTTGTGAAAAGCACCTAACTCAAGAGTGAGCAGGTGATCATCAGACACCCCTGTAAGCTGTTTGTAACTGTTAAGGCTGGCCAAGGGGAACATAAAACTGTCTTGTGGGGGCTCCTCCAAACCTCCCAAGGCTCCTCAGGCCTGATCAGAATCATAACCCCATCTGCAGGCTCTGTAATGCCACCTGGGGTCTTGACCCACATTTTGGGAAGCCCTGCTTTAAGATATCAGACCGTAAGTCATACAACAAGCAGCCACATTATTAAACTTTGTAAACCAATTTCATAATTTCTTAAACCTTCCTCTAAATTTCTGAATAACAAATTAACAACAAATTGCTGGTTGTTGGGCCATCCCTGCTTTTCACTAGCTCTAATTCTATAATTGGGCAGGAGGATGGAATTAGCACGTTGCTGCAATATAAATCTGTCTGATACCTTCTATGTTCTAACTGTATGTTCATTTTGGAAGTGAGGAAACATATTGGTGGGCAGCTGTGTGCAATTATTCTCCCTCAGCTCCTCCTTGGGAGGCATTCTGGAAGTATCAGGTGGTGTTTACTGAGATGTGCAGGCTGTGTGCTCACACTGCTCACTGGGAAGCTTCCTGATGCTGCTTTCACTGTGTGGTGCTCTCATTATCACCTCTATTAGACCGTTTCAAACCACTGTCTAGGCATGTCACACACTGGATCAGCACTCTCACCACATGGAACTCTGAGACTGTAGGTCTCGCAGGGGACAGAGTACCAGCCTCTACATTCAATGGGTCAGTGTTTGGCTACCCGTGCTGAAGTTTGTATTCCTTACTGTCTCCTAGTGCCTCCTTTCTCTTAGCCTGTTTAGAAAAGGGAGAAGCTCCTAGTTTCAGAGCAGAGTGGTGGCTGATGGGAAAAGGCTGTGAATCAGAGTCACAATCAGCGAAAGTAAGATTCAAAATGACCAACTCCTACACCCCAGCTTGGTGAATTTTCCCTCATGTGATCTGCAGCTGGAGCTCTTTTGTTCACAGCCCCATGGCTGGGGCATTCCAGAATAGAAGTGGCATGTCCCCTCCTCCCACATTTACATCCATGGCCCCTGCTTCTTGTCTCTGTAGCCTCCCCCAGGGACTGGGAGGCATTCTTTATTAATTATTATTATTATTAGTAAGCATTTATATAATGCCAGCAATGTACCTGGCGCTTTACAAAGTAATTGAATAGACAGTCCGGTCCCTGCCCTAGGGCTTACAATCCAAGAGAGGGGGCAGAGGGGAGACGAAGGAAGGGGAACAGAGGGAGACACAAGGCGTGTAACATTCATGAGGATGCAAGGTCCTAGGTGCACACGATTGGCTTGGTTACATCAAGAATGATGGCTGGTTGGTCCATGTGGTGAGGATATGAGTACACAGACCTTAGGTAACAGATTGTACTGGATGGAGGGTATCAGCAGGAGTTAGGTGAGGGGACCAAGAAGTCAGGGAGGGCAGAGAAGAAGAGGTGGGTCTTGAGGAGGGATTTGAAGGTACCATGGGAGGGGGCGTGGTGGATGTGGGTAGGGAGGGAGTTCCAGGCATGGGGGGCAGCTAGGGAGAAGGGACAAAGGCAATAAGGGGAGCAGGGGAGACGTGGGAGGGCGAGAGAGGGGACAGAGGAGGAGCAGAGTATGGAGGGAAATTAGTGCAGAGAGGTAGGGGGGGAGCAAGGTTGTGAAGAGCTGTATTGGTGTATTCTTGCTGTATTGGAGCAATGCAAGTCTAGTGCTCCACTGAGATAGACCACAGGTCCCTGGGATGCCAACACAGCCACCTTGACCTCTGCACCACATCAGAGTTACTGCTGTTGTTGCTTTTCCAGGATATTAGAAGGTTGCCCTTCCATGCATCAACACCACATCCCCCACCTCCCATTGGCTAATCTACAGTTTAAAAGAGCATGACAAAAAATGGGAGGTATCTCAGCCGCTAAAAGGTTTTAGCTATAGTATCCACAGTATCAGAACCTGTGCACCCTGCCTCACGCCCTTTCCAGCAGCACTTGAGTTGATATCCTGCGATTAACTCTGGCATTTTGAATCTGACGCACTGATACCCTTGTATGGATACTGGCCTCGCACCCCTGGGTTTGACCTACTCAGACATCAACCTCTACTGACCTAATTGACTATCTACTCAAGCTTGGCTTCCAGCAACCACAGCTTGGAAAGACGCAGTGGCAGCACCCTCTGCTGGCCATCTGTTGGGTAAGCAGTGAGCACTCTGACCCCAGGCTGCTTCATGACACAGTCACAGCAGCTTCTAAGGTCTAACAGGAGGCAAATCACAACTTCACGTAAGCCATGGGAGCTCTGAAGAAGCTGCCTTTGTTTCACACATGCAGTTGTGAGTTCACTTCCTGTTAGACCTTATAGGAAGATGTGGATGTCAGCAGGCCACCCCAAACCATTCCTTATCTGATGTGGCATGGGGGGAGAGGAGGAAGAGACTGGGTGTATCCACAACCCCAGAACATGCGCTGATCCATTTTGTGGACTGAGTGTCACTTAAACCCTTTAAACCTGAACTCCCTCATCGGTATGATGGGGATGCTAAAGGTCATGTTCCTTCATCTGCTGCCTTGAAATCAACTGGTGAAAGCTGTTTTAAAAATCACTGAATAACATCCTCTCCTCTGTTTTGGGCATTTTACTGAGCATTGTTCCTTTGCAAACTTTACAGTTGTAAATCTGTGTTCTTCTGACACCTGGCAGAGTGATGCCTCTTAACGGGCTGCAGCATTTCCTTCCCATTTCTCAACCATGATTGCATCCAAATTAAAACAGAAACCCAGCACCAGGGTAAGATGAGACTTTCCCACTCGGATGTGCCGAGAATGCAGCCATTATTACCTGACAGTGAGATGCAATGTTCACTTATCACTGTCTGGCCATGGTGACTACATCAAAATCTGTTTCAAACACACCACAAATTATTTTTGCCTCTCCCACTGCTGATTTATGAAAACACTGACTATTGTTAAACTCACTCAAAAATGGAGAATAAAAAATGAGAAGTGATGTCAAAATGCTGACTTGAATTAAAATCACCAAGGGGAGCTAGAAGTGAAGTGGGTGTGTGCCTTTATAGGGTGCAGTTCTCCAGCAGGATAGCATGTTAGCTGTTAGCATGGGACAAAAAAGTGCTGAGCACGAGGCCAACAAGCTGGATGGCTGGACCAATATGATACACTACATATACAATTCCAGAAGGAACAACATGACAAAATTGAATTATTTATTGTACATATGTCTGGACCCAGCCACAAACATGGGTAACCATATCAAAATGATGACACCAAACATAACAAATGTTCATACGCATGTCCTACGAGATCCAGGGTTATATTCTTGTTTCAACAGTTGGTCTTTATCAAGAATCTTGAACAGATATGAAAGTCACAAAATAGATGCCATCGCTAAGTTGGTCTTCTATACACTGATGGTATAAAATATACACAGTAAATCAATATCCCATATCACACAACTAACTTCAATGTTTCCTTCCCTGACTAAATGTCACATACATAATAGAAAAGAATACACAATACGTAACCCAAATAAACCAGATGCATAACAAAAAAACACCAATGTCTTGTATGATATTCATTATTACTTACAATCATCTCTGTGATCCAAACAAGTAAAAATACATACAACTATCCCATAGGGCGTGTACCTGTACAAAGACAATATACTGCAATATCACCAACAATATAAATAATA
>QEPC01012515.1:274465-287013 GCA_003113815.1 Sphenodon punctatus
TGTGAGAGGTGTTGTCATGACAATCCTCAGCAGTTTAACCACCTCTGAGAAAGATTTGTTCAGGTTGTCCTCGGTCAACACAGCAAGTAGAGCAGAGGCATCTTTGGCGGAATGGAATTCTGACCGGTCATACAAAGTCCCAAGCTCACTCCTCAGTTGGTCTCGCTCCAGCATTGGGTAGGCTTGCGTTGCTGCATTAAAGGCTTGGATGGGAAAGCGTTCACTGTGCATTTGAAAGAAAGTGCCCTGCACCAAGGTTGCACTCTCTAGATGTTTTGTGAATTGAAATCTGTCACGTGCATGTGAGATAACTATATCACACACTTCCACAGCGATCTGCTCTAGTGTGTCCATGGTAGGCGCACTTCCGTGCATCCGAGCGTTCTCCAGCAGCTCTGAGTGCAGAGTTCCAATGGAGTCCCTTACTTTATCGATGGCTCTTACAAAGTCAGTAGTATATCTTTGAATACTGACAGAGTCAATGTTTTGTTTTTGGAGCTCCTTGTAAAGTATGTCCACATGTGGCATGATTCTCTGGAACAAGGACAAGAAATAAAGGAACTCCCCATCAGATTCACACATGGTCATGTATGACCTGACCTCGATACCAGTCTTGGCATCACGACTACTCGTATTTTTTCAAAGCACTCGACCAGGTCCTCTCTGTGCTCATAGATGACCTCGACTGTTTGCACACTGAAGTTCCAGCGTGTTTTTGCGACTTTGGGGAGACTTCTCTTCACCACCACATCCAGAACTTCAGTCCTTTTTGGAGAAGAGCTGAAGAAAGCAGGGATACCAAATAGACTTTGGAAGAAAATCCTTACTTGTCTTATTTGGGATACGGCTTGCTGCACGATAAGGTTCAGCTGATAGGCGAAATAGTGAATGAAGCGTGCGTTCAGGTACACATCTCTTATCTTCCTCTGGACTCCACCATGCTCTCCACACATCATGTTCGCTCCATCGTAGCTCTGAGCTATGAGTTTTTCTTTGTCAGAGTCCCTTGGGAGAGCAGTACTGAGGTTTTCAAGCAAGGACTCAGTGATTGTTTCTGCACGGGAGTCCATCAAGTGTGTGAAGCTGAAGAAACGTTCCACGGTTGAACCCTTGCCATCGATGTAGTGGAAAATCATGACAGACTGGCAGACGGTTGAGACATCTGTGGTGTCATCAGCCCAGATAACCACAAAATCTGCATTTTTAATTTCAGTTATGTGGTCACAAGCAATTTGCAGCATACAGTCCAAGAGTTTGTTCTGCATGGTTTTCGAGGTCCCCTTGAAGACAGTTGCAGTCTTCAAATGTTGCTGCAACGTACTGTCAGCTGTGGCAAGTAGATCTATCGCACCTCGAAAAACCCCTGGATTGACAGATCCCTCGCTCTCGTCATGTCCACGTAGCGCCAATTCATGTGCACCACAGAACTTTATGCAGTCTATTATCCTGAAGAGGATGTATCTATTTCGATCGACGTCCTCATTGTGTTTCCTTAGAGCCACACGGTACCCTTCGTTGAGTCTCTCGGCGATGTTTGTTTTTCCCAACTGTGACAGATTTAGGCAGTTGTCAAGGTGGCTTTTACAAGAATCATGCTTCTTTGCCTTCTCGGACAGGTGCTTCATGTCCTTGACACCCGTCTTTGTCCATGCTGCATCACCACCAAACAGCAGGCAAGGAAAACAGAACAAAGACTTCCTGGAAACACTGCCACATAGCCACCAGAACTTCTCATACCAGGATGTGTGGAAGCGGCGTGTATAACCTTTCCCTCTGTCCTGTGCAGCTTGTTCGATTTGCAGTTCTGGACGGTGAGGTCCCATGTCTTTGATCTGCAGTTTCTCTTCATAAGTCAGCGTGGTGAATGGCTTTGCAAGAAGAGCATCAACGGTGTTCATTTTGGAAGTGTTGGCTCTGAGAAAGAAAAAAAGAAAAGAAAAGATGGGGATTTGGCACTAGCAGCACTCTTCTCAAAGATATTAACATTCCTCCCCAACCTTTCCTTTTGTCTCTCGCCTTAAAATGAGGTCTTAATGTGTAATGCAAAAATCTTGTTAATTTCACATAAGCAAACCGATCCTTTCCATGTAATCCACGGTCACATGCAAAAGTTAACAGAGACAGTTAAAAAACACAAATAACTGAATACTTTATTTTAAACCATTTTCTGTAATATGTACCCTACACCTGGTCTTTTTAGGGACAAGAGAAAACCACCCAAGACAATCAATTCGCGCCTTCATTAACTTACATAGTATTCATACACTGCTACAGTCTTCAAATGTGTTGACCAATGCTTTCTCGGAGTGCTTGAAAGAAACGTAACTGTCCCGCTCTTGACAGATGGACTCCATCAGTGTCATACAGGGTTAGCTGATGTCTCGAGAATCTATGCCAGATTGTAGTAGCCCTCCTTTCGTGACGCAGAAAAGCATCCACTAGTCTGTTCACATTTCTAATAGATTTCCTCAACTGACGAAGTGCAGCAGAATCAGTCGGGCTTGGTCTTGCGTTCCTGTTGACTGCTCTTTCAATTAAATCCAACACCAAGATATTGCTCCTTGGAAAGGAGTGGATGATATGGCGCAGATAATGTCTCATGGCAATCGCCAGCTCAACACCGGTGAGGTTGCCCACATCATTTCCACCACAGTGGATCACAATTCCCATTGGAGGTGGAACATCACGTCTCCTCTGAATCCTATCCAACGTTGGAATGATCTCGTGCCATCTCATGCCTCCTCTTCTGAACCACCAGATGTCATAAATCTGGCTGCCCAAGGAAAAGGTAAGCCCCTCTTCACGGACAAACTGCTCCAAACAGCTAATGTAGGAATCGCCGATGATCCAGATCACTTCTGCCATACTTCAGATCAGGATGCAAACACAACGCAATTGCAATCCACAGGAGTAGCACAGACACAAGAGATAGACACAGAGGTCTGTCCTCTAACCCCAAGGAACTTCAGAGAAATGGTACAGAATTGCAGGTGTTACAGTACTAAACCAGGCCACTACAGACCAGCATTTCTAGTAATGCACCAGAGATCACAGAACTAACAGTTGAGTCTCTTGATCTCGAAACCCCAAATTTGTCATATTTCAAGCTTTTTGAACACAACTGTGATCACAAATCGCAGGGGGGACCAGATTTGGGGAAAACAAGCTGGGGGTGTTGCCCCTCTTCGTTTCCTAGGTCTGAGCTTCTGGAGAAGGGAACTGGTTGCTGGTACTAGGTTCAATGAAGTGCTGGATGTCTTCTGTCTGCAATTTTATTGGGTAGGGGTGCTTTGTGCAGTACTGGAGGAAGGCACTGTGGCACAGCAGGCCCCCGCCCCACAGCAAACCATCATCTCGAGCTCCAAGCTACAAAATGCCTTGCCAAGCACAATCCCTCAGTTTGGCCCCCATTGAGCCAGGGCCTCCACTGCCATCAAAGCCCCCTTGGCCCTACAGCAAACCAGAAGAAGCTCCAAGTAACCTGGCCCAGCACACAGTGCTTGCCAATAACAATCCCCCAGTTTGGTTTTACCCCCAATGGGCCAGGGGCTCCACTGCCAGCAAAGCCCCCTTGGCCCTACAGCAATCCAGTGGAAGCTCCAATTAACCTACCCCAGCACAAACTGCTTGCCAAAAACAATCCCTCGTTTGGCCCCCAATGGGCCAGGGGCTCCATTGCCAGCAAAACCCATGCACACACATATAGCTGGCCTGTTCACGAGAGTTTGGATCCATCAGGACACCATTTCAAGAAACCTAGGCTCCTGCAGACCACCATTCCTAGCGACCACCATACCAAATGCCTGCCCATGCTCAGAGCAGGCCTGTTTTTAACAGTTGGGTGGCACCTTTTGGGGCTCCATGCCACCAAACCAGGCCCCAGGCCCTCCAGCAGATCAACATCACACCACCAACAAAATGCCTGTTATCCAAGCTCACACAGACCCCTCCTGTGTCCTGTCCACACCCAGCAAGACATGTGTCCCCCCTTCCCTCCCCGTGTCTCTATGTACACCCACTCCCCTCACTTCAGGTTGCCATAGACGCAAATTGTAAGAGGGCACTTATGAGATATGCAGGTTGCAGGGCTGCATTGGTTCCAATGCAGCCCTGCTACCTGCATATCTCATAAGTGCCCTCTTACAATTTGTGTCTATGGCAAGTTGGCAACCCTACACATACTCCTTTGCCCACTCCAATCCAGACTCAAATCCCCCACTCCCAGTGCACCCCATAATTTGTAAGTAAATAAAATTCTTATTAAAATCAAAATTAAATTCACAAATCAAAATTAAAGCAAATCACCATTATAACATTCCCCCTAAGTCCCTCTTGTCCTCCCCCCACCCATGGTTCCCTCCCTAAAAAAGCAAACCGGCCAAGCCCCAGATGGGTCCCCAACTCCGCAAAGTACTTACCAGCAGCAGGAGTCAGACTGAGTCCTCAGGGCAGGCTGAACCACATCTTCTCTTTGCCAGTCAAGCGAGGGCAAAATGATCCTGCCCTGGGTGGGCTTCAACGATGATGGACCCACTTGGCACTGCCAAGTGGGTGGCGTGGCACACTACACTGCCTAGCTAGCTTCCTTGAGAAGATTATTATTAAATAACAAACTACTAATAAATCTAACTATCTAACACTAAGTGGACTGGAGTGGAAAAAAAGATCCAATTTCAGCCAGATGGCCAACTGCAAAACTCACTCTGAGTCTGAGAAGAGCAACTGAGTCACAGTGCACACTCTCAGAAGCCAGAGAGAGCTAAAATGGTGCCTGGATTCATATATATGCTCTTCTCCGCCTTCTCACTCAATCTCTGCAGCAGGGAGCCCCCACCCTCTCATCACCACGTGAGAGGGAAAAGCCATGCAGCAGAGAAACTATGCAGTTTTTAAAAATACACAGTCACACAAGCACTCTCTCCCCGCACCCCCCCAGCCAATCACATCCACTCCTCCACTCACATGTCACAGCAAAGGCACACAGCACATGGTTTCTGCAGCTCTCCCCATCCACCGCACCCCCCCTCCCCCTCCCCTGGGCGGCAAGAGCTACAGCCCCAATCACAGCCTGCCATGCAGGTTTTTTTTCCCTATTAGCCCCCATGCAAGTCTGCCCCCAGCAGATGTCAATTTCCCTACTGTGGGCTGGACGGCAACGCTAGCCGCCCAGCCCGTGTTTTGCAGACATTTGACCCTTGCAGGGCTCGGTTAGCACTGGGCTTGCCTTCCCCCCCCTTTTCATAACTTATTTTAAACTGTTCCGCTCAATCATTGGTGGTTCAGTGTCCCAGGCCCAGCTCCCCACCTCCCCCTCCCTCCCCCGACACTGACAACTCAATTCTGACAATTAGAGATCAATGCGCATGCGAGATCGCATCACGCATGCACATTGACAAACCAGGAAGTTCAGGGTCCCGGTGTGGCTGAGACAGTCGTGCCGGGGCTCTGAAGACTAAACGGGATGCTGAGGAGCCCGGGGAAGGGGAGGAAGTAAGTTGTAATGCCTCAGGGGGGCCTGGAGCAAGTCGGGAGGGCGGTGCCCCAGCCGCCCTGATGCTAGAACCACCACTGCATGACCTACTATTCTCTAGGTCTGGATAAGTTGGCCATAAATATAAAAAGAATAAACTACACAACTACCATGAATATTTGAACACTATAAATGACCATTCTAGTTAAATACAGTTCTCTGAGATTAGGTCTATTCAAATATCCCATGACCTACTTACATACTCCAGACCATGAATAACAAAATTCAAAAAAATAACAAACTAACTGAAAATATACAACATAAACTGCCACGAGGCTCTTACCCAACTTCAAACACATGAAGAACTACTGTATGAGAAGTCTATTTCAAGGTGAGAGTGGGCCTCATACACCTATCCAATAAAAAACTAGTATAAGTATTTCCAAAAATCAACCCACCGTTGAAGAGTACAACATCGCAAAGCACCACTGTAAGAATGGCCAAACTTCCCTGCTTACCTCCTTTATGATACAAAGGAGAACCAGCCTGAATACCAGGCCCTACCTTAGACAATGCAATTAGTTCTGAAATTGCAGCCTTCTTAAATACCCAATCATTTGACCTTCTTAATAGCAAGCACACCTGTGGTAGAGCTACACTAGAAGCAAGATCCACAGGAACTTAATATTAACCCTGTAGTGGCTTCTCATGTAAAAAAAAAATATAAAAAAAGATACTGAAACCAAAACCAGAAATGGTATAAAGTAAAAAATTCACAACCACAACACATTAACAATAAGTTAACACTGTCATCTCAAATTAATATTAACAATTGTAATAAACAGTATTCTTATAAGAAACTGGACAATTCTATTTTATTATTAAGTCCCTTGGGTGAGATAGTATTAAGTCTGTGGATCCACATGCATTCCCTTCTAGTCAATTCAGAATTGATGTCTGTTATCCCCCTAGGGACTCTCTTGACAACTTCTATCACAAACACCTCAAAATCAGTAAAGCAGTGTTTATGTGTCCAAAAATGAACCACAAGAGGGGCTTCTAGAACCCTTTTTTTTATTTTGCTCTTATGCTCAGACACCCTAACTCTTAATTGACATGAGGTTTGTCCCACATATCTTAACCCGCAAGGGCATGTAATAACATAAACAACATTAGAAGAACTGCAATTAGAAAAATGTTTCAATACCACTCGTACGTTTTTGGTACTATCTTGAAACTCCTTGATCTCTCTAGTTTGGGAACAACAATGGCAATGCCCACACTTAAAGTGTCCACATATAACAGGGACCAACGTTTGCTTCACTTTAAGGTCCGAATGGACTATACGGTCCCCAATATTTTGTGTCCTTCTATATCCAATACACGGTGACCTACTGCAGCCAGGGATATCCTGAAACAAATGCCAATGTTTATAAATTAACTGTTTAATGGCATAAGATAAAGGTGTGAAGTCCATGGACCAAAAAAATCCGTCCATCTCCTTCTTGGGTTTGTACATGAATAAATCCTTTCTTGACATTTTCGCAGATCTGCATATGGCTGTGGTAACCACTCTATCTGGAAATCCCCTGGCCTTAAACTGTGCGGCCAACTGATCAGCGGCCTCATCAAAACTCTCAGTACTCAAACTATTATGTTTCAAGCATAAAAACTAGCCATATGGTAAGTTCCTCCTAAGATGACCTGGATGGAAACTGTTGTAATGTAAGAAAGAATTTCTATCCGTGGGTTTGGAATATGGAGTCACGGTTAATGAATCCCCTTTAATCTGTACCGTGACATCAAAAAATGGAAGCAACTCTTCATCTATGGCAAATGTGAATTTAATATGATCACTGATAGTGTTAATTCAAGTCAAAAACTTCTTGTCTAATACCATGAAAATGTCATCAATATATCTGCCGTAGAATTGTAAAGATGAATAAAAAGGATTTCTGTCAACATTCAATATGACGTCATGCTCTGACTTAGCCATGTATAAATTGGCAACACTAGGGGCTGTAAGACTCCCCATAGCAACTCCCTTGATCTGATAATAAAACGTCCTCAAAACGAAAATAATTTCTTTCTAATATGATATCCAATAGTTGTAATAAAAAATGTGTGGGTGGAGTATCTACTGTCCTTTTATCTAAATAATCTTCAATTGCCTGTCTCACCCCTTCATGAGGTATGAAAGTATACAAAGAAGTCACATCCATCGTAGCAATTCTTGTCCCTGCACCAATATGCATATTTTCCACAATTTCAATGAAATGTTTGGTGTCCTTAATGTACGAAGGACAATCCTGAACCAATTTATTTTAAAAAGAATCTAAATATTGAGTTAATGGGTCCAAAATGGAGTTGGAACCTGACACTATGGGCCTCCCTGGTGGAGGGAAGCCCCTCTTATGAATTTTTGGAAGAATGTAAAATACTGGTGTCCGTGGACAATTATTAACAAGAAATTTGCCCACCTGTTGATCTATATAACCTAACTCAACACCATCTATCACTACCATGGAAATAATGTTGCCAATTTCTTTAATCGGGTCATATTGTATGGGGGCATAAGCCTCTCGATCTACCAATTGTCTGTACACTTCAAAACAGTAATCCTTTCTATCCAAAACCACAATCTTTTATCTGCTCACTTAATGACTATTATTGGCCAATGCCTCCAGGGTAGATTTTTCCATATGGTTTAGGTTATGCCACACTCTATGCTTCTGATTTTCCAATTTATTGATATCCCTCAGGAGGACTCTTTCAAAGGTAATTATATTAGGATTATGACATGGTGGTATGAATGTGGATTTAGGTTTGAAGGGAGAAATACAATCCCTGGAACCTACCCCAAACATGTCTCTTAATTTAATTAATCTTAAAAGTTTGAAGGCATCAATTCGGGTATAAAAACTATTATATTTGGGAGTAGGAACAAATGACAGACCCTTGTTAATAATATTCCTCTCAGCCTGCGAGAGATGATAACTAGATAGATTGACCACTAGGTCTGTCTCCCATGAAATTGTCTGCCTTGGAATCGATCTCTCCTGCGTCCTGATCTCCGAGGGAGAGACGGCCCTCCTAAAAAACTCCCCTCACTTCTATCACCACTTGTAATATCCTCTCTATCTGATGGCCCCGAAAGATCTACTTGGTCCTCACTGTATTCCGAATCTGATGTTAAATACCCTTTGTCCAAAAATCTAACCCTCTTTTTCTTGGGAGAGGACTTGGACAGCCATGGATACACCTTGTCATGTGCATAATCCCATTCATCCCGTTTGAACTTCTTAATTTTTAAGGCCCTCAAATCTGTGTGGAAATTGTCCAAATCCCTTTGTAGGGTTGCTAATTTGGACTACATCTCCTGCGATGTAACTCTTTTATTTAATTTGGATTGCACTTCACAGATCATAGAATCCACATTTGCAATCTCCTCATTGGACCGATCAATAATTAACAACATTAGATCCAGTGAACACTTGTTCAATATAACCCAATGATTCTTAAAGGTTTCATCCTGTAAAAATACCCCTGGGGCTTTAAATAATCTTAAGCCCCTTGGAATCCTTTCCACTTTACAATATCCTGTAAGTGTGGCTGCATGTAATTCTAGTCTGATTTTCTTTTTCCTTAAATTGTCCAGTTCTTGGAAATTTCCATTATCATGCAACAAATTGTCTTCCCCAAATAGGGATTGACCAGAGAAAATATGTACCTTATCCACATCATTATATGCAAATGACTGTTTCCAAGAAGCCATACCAGCACTCCTATAACCAATGCAAGGAGAGGTGTTGGCCGATATATGGAACAAAAAAGTGCTGAGCCAACAAGCTGGATGGCTGGATCAATATGATACACACTACATATACAAGGAACAACATACTGCAATATCACCAACAATATAAAGAATATAAAAAACAATATACATATCAATTCTGGTCAAACCAGAATTGATATGTATATTGTTTTTTATATTTTGGTCAAACCAGAATTGATATGTATATTGTTTTTTATATTTTGGTCAAACCAGAATTGATATGTATATTGTTTTTTTATATTATTTATATTGTTGGTGATATTGCAGTATATTGTCTTTGTACAGGTACACGCCCTATGGGATAGTTGTATGTATTTTTACTTGTTTGGATCACAGAGATGATTGTAAGTAATAATGAATATCATACAAGACATTGGTGTTTTTTTGTTATGTATCTGGTTTATTTGGGTTACGTATTGTGTATTCTTTTCTATTGTGTATGTGACATTTAGTCAGGGAAGGAAAAATTGAAGTTAGTTGTGTGATATGGGATATTGATTTATTGTGTATATTTTATACCATCAGTGTATAGAAGACCAACATAGAAATGGCATCTATTTTGTGACTTCCATATCTGTTCAAGATTCTTGATAAAGACCAACTGTTGAAACAAGAATATAACCCGGGATCTCGTAGGACATGCGTATGAACATTTGTTATGTTTGGTGTCATCATTTTGATATGGTTACCCATGTTTGTGGCTGGGTCCAGACATATGTACAATAAATAATTCAATGTTATCATTTTGTTCCTTCTGGAATTGTATATGTAGTGTGTATCATATTGGTCCAGCCATCCAGCTTGTTGGTCTCATGCTCAGCACTTTTTTGTTCCATATATCGGCCAACACCTCTCTTTTTGGGGGGTTTTTTTCGCTGTTATCATGGGAACATGTTCCACTGAAATAATTAGGACTGGTGTCCACACTAACCTCTAGCACACTGTCCCACCAGAGGATTGTGTTGCCCAGCTGTAATAGAATCACAGAAATGTAGGGCTGGCTGGGACCTTAAAGGCCATCTAGTCCACTCACCTGCTCCTAGGCAGGATGCCCTATTCATTCATTCATTCAAATCTATATGCCACCCTTCCCAATAAGGCCCATGGCAACTTACAGCATATAAAAACAGCTAAAAATTCCCATAACCCTATACATGTAGCATTGCTGGCAGATGTTTGTTAAGCTGATTTTTAAATAATCTTTGATTTCCTCTTATCTTATGTGCCCCAAATGAGTGGGGTTGATGCATGCAGTTGCCATTCTGAGACTGTGCCTTGTGTGGTGTTACCCACTGGAGTCAGGTTTGAGATTTGGGTTGCTGTGGGTCTTGCTCGTGATCTGTTATTTGATTACTGGTATGCTCCTCTGGTGTGGGTGGCCAGTGAGAGGCAGGGAGGATGCTCACTATATATTCTGCTGTGTTGCATTCCAGTAATGCCAAGTACACTGGCCCAGCCTGATGTGCCTCTGCTCCTGCATAGGACTGGCCTCAGTGAGTTGTGAAATGCTGTGTCACTGACTGGCATCCTGTGGGAGATGGTGACCTCCACCCTGCTGGGGCTTCTCTCTTCCTGTCGGTGGGAGCATATCTTCCATTAAGCCCCAATGTGGAAAGGTGGAAGCAAAAGACTTCCTGTACTGTAGTTGCCTGAGGGGACCTCCATGGCAGCCAGGGTTTATTGGCCCAGTTAATTCATAGGGTTGCATGTCTAGTGGTACAGGTGTTGAGGTGTGTGGTGGTGGTGGTGGTGGTGATTCTGCATGCTTCTATTGTGAACTGTGTGCGCACTGGGAGCCATTGGACAATTAGCTTGCATGGAGTGTGGGTGGCCCCCTGCCTCCGAGGATGGTGAGGTCACACCTGGCACATCCTGTGCTGTGGGCTGAGATGGGGAGGCTTGTGTAACTGCCCAGTCAATGGCGGCTGTGTGCCATGGTTGTCATACCTTGATAGCCCAGATAGTTGTTTTTTTGTAAAGCTGCTATGGAAGCAGTAGTAGTATGACTAGATAGCTCCGCTTTTTTATCTTTGACCCAGTGGTCCATGGTTCTAGTCTTCCCTGTGTAATTGTGTTTCCTCCCTGTTAACTTTTTTTTTAATGAAATCTCTGCTGCCGTTGACTCTAATGGATGGAAGATTGCAACCGAAGCTGTGAAACTTGTTGCTTCTCCGTCATTTAAAAAAAGAATCAAACAGAGGTGATGACATAGGGCAAGACTCTTGACACAGCAGCCACAGATTTTAGCTATCCAGCCATATCAATACATCTTCAGAGGCAGCCTTAATCTGTTGGGCATTGGACCGAATCCTTCTCCTGGTGGCTGAATTAAACACTGCAGCTATCTTTTCCTCCTATCACTCTGGTGGCTGAACTGGGCAGAGATCAAGGGTTTAAATCTGGATTTTGTGGTGCTGAAGGTGTTGTTTCTTGCATATATAGGTTTTCTTTGTAAAACAATAGTATAGGACTTTGCTCCTGTGTGGTAGATTCTTTGATATCTAGATGCTAATTCTTTACCTGAGGTAGCCTTGAAAATATAACCTTCCAATATGATTTCCAAAGTTCTGCCACCAGAGCTACTACCAGGTGCAGCCAGATGATCTGCATGGGAATGATCCTTGCATGGCACCATGGTGGGCAATTGGCCCCACCACACTGTGGGGCCAGTGCAGGGAGCTGGACACAAGAGTGTGGGGAAGCCAGGCACCTCAGCCCATCTCAGAGCTGAGGCACCACCCACAGGAGCTGTTGCCTGGCCCTGCCCCACCTTCCTTCCACAGGCCCAGCAGAGAGCCACCCCCTTCCTGTGACGTGGCTGCATGTGACAGGCACTACTGCCCATCACTCACAGCCCTGCAGCCTTACCGCAAGTATGGCAAGGCAAGCATGCCCTGACACAGGGATTACCCTGCCTTGGGCAGCCTTACGCCAATTGGCATAAGGCTGCTCCACAACGCGTCCTTAGGATTTTCCTGAGGATATATCATGGAGCAGACAGCTGCCTGCCCCCCCCAAACATCTGGTGGGTCCTAGATGTGGCTTGTTTGCCCAGGGAGGGGTAAGGATACCCAGAGAGTGGTAGCCTCCCCAGTCCATCCCATGTGGCTGTGCTTGTCTCATTTTAATTCATACATCAGGGGTGACTGGTGGCTTTTTAGTTTGGAGGGGCAGTAAAGCCATCCGGCCCGCTGGTAGCAAAGCTGCCAGAGGGCCGGCAAGCCAGTGGGCGGAGCCAGGGCA
>QEPC01012515.1:287036-303210 GCA_003113815.1 Sphenodon punctatus
GGCATAACCCAGCAGCAAGGAGTTCCCAGGGTTAACATCAGATGGAAGAAAACACAGTCTAAAATGCACTTCAAGCTTAAAATGAATAACGTATAAACCCCAAGCACAGGAAAACAGTGGCAAAACACTGGCACAACCCAGCAGCAAGGAGTTCCCAGGGTTAACATCAGCCTAGGGGTGGGATGCAGGGTGGGGGTGGGTGCGGGTGGGGGGGGAAACAGCCTAGGGGTGGGTGCGGGGTGGGAAACAGCCTAGGGGTGGGATGCAGGGTGGGGGAGGATGCAGGGGGGGAACAGGCTCAGCCTAAGGGGTGATAGGGGAGGGGGAACCCCCTCCACACCCATCCCCCCTGCGGGTGGGGGAGGGAAGGATCAGTCTGTCAGCTAAGCTTACCTGCGCTGCTCTCAGTCTACTGCTCCATTCCTTGCGCACGGCATGACTCTTTCTTGGGGGACTGAGGCAGGGAGGAAGTGTGCGTGCGTGCTGCTTCCTCAGTCCCCCAAGCCAAGCTATCTCACCAGAGCTGTCAGCACGACCGTCCTGGCAAGATCTTCCATTGCGTCCATTGGGCGCAATGGAAGGCTGTAGCCCCTCCCTCCACAGCACGTCCCATATGTGCTGTGGACGGAGGAGTTCATAGGAAAACGCTTTGGGCGGCTGAGCAGCTGAACCTTTTTGTCCCTTCGGGGACCCACTCCCTCCCCAGTGTAGTGGGTGGGTCCCCGAAGGGAGAACGGGTTCAGTGACAGCTACAGCAGCCTCTGCAGCAGTTCAGAGACTGCTGTAGGTGTCATAAATGGCGGCGTGTTTTTAAAAAAAAACCTGTTAAAGCCGCAGGGCTTTGGGAGGCACCGCCCATAACTTCCTGCAGGGGGAGCTGTCCCTGTCATACATGGAAAATAGCTTGGCATGTAGCTTTCAAAAAGGTATGGTTTCTTGCATACATATGTTTTCTTTGTAAAGCAGTAACACTAATATAGGACTTTTCCCTTGGGTGTTGGATTCATTCTATGACAGCAACATGCAGTGCTTCACCTAAACCAGCACTGAACCCCCAACCTCCCTATTTATTTATTTATTTAAATTTATTTATTTTCATTATTTAAACTCCACCTCTCTTGCCAACGCAGCTTGAGGCATATTACAAAAGTTAGTTACCTCTGAAAGCTCTACCCACAGAGCTACTTGAGCAACTGCTAACCCCCTCTTCTCCCCACTTCATATTAGTCACATAAAAAGCTTAAGATTTGAACTTTAAAAGTGTGGCTCAGCACTTCAGCTCAGCACTCAGCTCTTCCAGTGTGGCTCAGCACACCAAGCATTCTGGGTTCTATACATTCCTCTGCATGCCAAAATCTCTTTCTGTTGCTGACTTATAAAAATAAATGGACATTTACATACCCCCACACACCATTTAAAACCCCAAAAGGAGTACTCATCAGATAGTAAACAAGTAGTGGTTGTTATTATTCAATCCACAAATGGAAGTTCAGGAAGCACATATTCAACAGGCAAATCCATTTTTGTGGGTACCCATTTCAACTCTACTTCCTCGGGTGACACTGCAGGTCAGAAACAGGAATAGATCATAGTCTCCTGACTTCAAACCAACTACCCCACACTTTGAATCATGTTGCCGCCCTCTACAAACACTGAATCATCCAGCTCTTGGGAAGATTTATCTGTTTTTATTAGGCTCTCTAAAGCACAGCAGCTGTTATATTCAGGATGCCTAAAACCCATACAATGTTTTTTTGTGAACAAAACTGAAATATCATCATCAGTTGCAAAATTTGATTTTGAAAATAATCTCAAAATTTAATTTGAAATTTCAAACAAATGTCCTGATTTTGTAAAATTTTGCAAGTATCATGAAATTTTTAAAAAGAATTTGACAAAATCAGACTTTTATTATTTTTAAGTGTTTTTGAGTGACGTTTTGACCCACTTTACTGCATGTAAGTACTATAGACTATGATCTACAAATCACTTACTCTCTAATTGCAAGTAGTTTGTGGATCATGACCTTAGTTTTTGCACACGTGTTTCAATCTAGCTCTGTTAAAAACCTAAGTCATCTTGCTGTTGATTCCATCAGAGTCACCAAAAACTTACATGCTTGACCTAGGTAGAGCTGAGGCAAGAACAACTGTTCTAGTACTGTTAGGAAATACCTACCTTCTGGGAGCAGTATTTCCTCTCTGTCTATTGAATCCACACTTCTATCATTGTTGAGATTGGTGCCTGTGATTGTCTGCCATTTTTCAGTAATTTGTTGTATTTTGGATATTTTCTGCCAGTTAGTTTCTAGTATGTTCATCAGTTTCCAACATTTTATGACAGTTTCTGGCATCAGAATGCTGAAAAAAAGGACTATCCCTTGAAATACAGTAATTAAAACAAAGTTTACATGGAGCCAAAACAAGGACCAATAAGGGAAATGATGGAAGTTGTGTAGTGAACTTGCAAATGTACACAAGCAAACATAAGCAACATGTAAGGAACATTACGTGGTGTGTGGTTGCTCCTGTCTAGGAAGAATACCAGAAGTACCGAACAATGGCAATTACCAAATGTGAACTAGCAACAATTGTGAAAAAGCCATTAAGTTTCCTCATCGTGCAAGCACAGGCAAACCTCTGTTTCCAATAGAAACAGCTTTCACTCCGATTGCTCAATTCAGCACTAGTCCTAGGATCAGATTTTTGTTTTCCTTGAAAATATGGGCCAATTACACAAGGTGTAGGAGACACACCTTGGAATCAAGGTGTGGAGGAATCTTGGAGTGGAGGAATCAAACATGGGTGCTGAATTTTCAAGTTATTTTTTTAATTACCAGGATGTTTTTCCTGTAATAATTGTCCCAAAAATGAACTTTTAATTGTATGCTTTCATTTTTAAAAGTAATCAACATTTTAAAATTCAAAATTCTTTCAGTTGCCTTTTCTAGCTTTTCCCCCACAGCCACAAGTGTGAGTATATCCTCTTAAGAGCCTGCTTGTCTTGCAGAGGTACTAGTTGTTACATTTACCCTGGAGGGGCAGTCTCCATTTCAAGACAATCTAAACCAAACTTCTAATAAACACATATTCACCTTGAACTCTTAAAGATTTCTTCTTAGAACACACCAAATATCATAATAAGAAGTTAAAACATGAAGAAAAAAAGAAAGATTATCCCAATTGTAGGATTCAAGAAAGCCCTGCAGTCATGAGATTCATGCAAAGATCTCTAGTGCCAAAATAAGAGTTGACAATCCTGTGAATTTGCCCAGGGAGCAAAATCTGGGCCTATGTGTAATCAGTAGTCCTGATAGAGCCTGTTTCAGGCAGCCAGATTGAGCAGCTTTGCAAAGAAGTAGCTGGTCATGTGATGTCACCTCCTCTTTCTCATTTCCCAGTGTAAAACTACATGAGAAGTCAGCTAAAAATAGATTACACACTTTACAGCATTACTGCTCCAGTTATGGGGGTTGTCAAATACATGTCCTGCAGTTTCAAATGTAACCTCTCCATCCCTGAACTAAAGGAGTCCAGGGCTGCATTAATGTGTTGCAACATGGGGGCCCACAATCTACAGGGCACCCCACACTCAGTTTGCCCACCCTAAATCTTATTGGAAATCATGATGTATACTTGCTCTTGATCAATTGCATAGGGCAGTAAAGGCATGAATAGCTTAACAAGCCCAGCAGCAGCTGAGTTAAGGACCACCCGGCCAATACCTCTTCCTCTTCTTTCCTGATATTTTTATTTTATTTTATTTATTTACAAAACATTTATATCCCACACCCTCCTGCAACTCGGCAGCTCGGGACGGCGAACAACATAAAAACATCACAATAAAATCATCTAATTATGATATAAAATATATAAAATCAACACATAAAATAGCGGCTAACAGATAAAATAAAATCCCCTCCCCACTCTCCCCTCCGCCTCCCCGAAGGCCCGGTGGAACAACCAGGTCTTACAACATCTGTGGAAAGAGGGGAGGTCTGGGGACAGATGGATCTCCAACAGGACAGAGTTCCACAGCCGAGGTGCGGCCACCGAGAACACCCTCCCTGCTGTCGCCACCCGGCATACTCAGGGGACTTCAAGTTGGGTGCCGCGGCTGACTGCAAGGGCCACAAAATGACCCGAGGCTTGAGGTGGTCTCTCCGGTAACCAGGACCCAAGCCGTTTAGGGCTTTATAAATCATAACCAACACCTTGAATTGGGCTCAGAAGACAATAGGCAGCCAGTACAGAGTCGGGAGCACCGGTGTAATGTGCTCGCGGTGGCCCATCCCCGTTAGGAGGCGGGCCTCCGCATTCTGCACCAGCTGCAACCTCCAGACCATCGCCAAGGGTAGCCTCACATAGAGCGCATTGCAGTAGTCCAGTTGAGAGGTAATGAAAACATGGATGATGGTGGTCAGATCCGAGCCTGAGACATACGGTTGCAGCTGTTGCACCAGATGTAATTGGCAAAATGCTCCCCTCGCCACAGCTTCCACCTGATAATCCAGATGGAGCTGCAGGTCGAGGAGCACCCCCAGACTACGGACCTGAGCAGTCAGAGGGGGGAAGACCCCACCAATGATGGGAGCCACCACCACCCCCTCAGCCGTACCCACAAACATCACCTCCGTCTTGCCAGGATTCAGCCTCAGACAGCTCGCCCTCATCCAGTCCCCCACAGCTGCCAAGTATCGGGTAAGCACCGAGACTGCCGGGCCTGGGTCTCCAAAAAACAAGAGGTAGAGTTGTGTATCATCAGCATACTGATGACATCATATGCCAAACCCTCTCATGACCTCACCCAATGGTTGCATATACACGTTGAACAGGAGAGGGGACAAAACAGAACCCTGCAGGACTCCACACATGAGATTCCGGGGAGACGATGTACATTCCCCAAGAACCACTCGCTGAGTTCTCCCTACAAGGAATGAGCAGAACCATTCAAGAACAATTCCGTTCACCTCAACCCAGTTCCGCAGCCTTGCCACCAACATCTCGTGGTCAATGATATCAAACGCCGCCAACAGATCCAGTAAGATTAAAATTGAGGATCTGCCCTGATTCAATTCACGTCGCAGGTCATCGACCAAGGCCACAAGTGCAGTCTCCATGCCAAACCCAGGGCAAAAACCAGACTGTGAGGGATCAAGAAAACCAACCCAGTCAAGATGCTCCTGTAATGTTTGGAGGCCGTGGCGGAGTGGATGCGGCTGAGCAGACTGAAGCTTAACCCCGATAAGACGGAGGTGATGTTGGTGGGGAGGGCAAAGGGGGTGGTGGCCCCCCTGGTTGGGGGGGTTCGCCCTCCTGTAGCCCTGCAGGTTCGGAGTCTGGGGGTGATATTGGACGCAGAGCTGCGACTGGAGCGGCAGGTGGAGGCAGTCGCTAAGGCTGCCTTCCGCCAGCTATATCTAGTACTTAGGTTGCGTCCGTTTGTCTCCGGCCCGGACCTGGCCTCCCTCATCCATGCCTTCATCACCTCGAGGCTCGACTACTGTAACGCGCTCTACGTGGGGCTTCCCTTGTTCTTGGTTCGGAGGCTGCAGCTGGTGCAGAATGCGGCGGCTCGTCTTCTTACGGGGACGGGCCGCCGGGAGCATATTACACCGGTGCTCCGAGCTCTGCACTGGCTGCCGATAGCATGCCGAGCCAGGTTCAAGATGTTGGTGATGATCTATAAAGCCCTACACGGTCTCGGCCCCTCTTACCTTAGGGAACGCCTCATCCTTCATGCCCCAGAGCAGCTCCTGCGGTCCACCGGGGGTGCCTTCCTGGAGGTCCCCCGTGTTAAGCGGGGGGCCACGATGGAGAGGGCATTCTTGGTGGTAGGGCCGCGGCTTTGGAACTCCCTTCCGGAGGAAGCTCGCCAGGCTCCTAGTCTATTAACATTCCGGCATAGTTGTAAGACCTGACTGTTCGCCCAGGCCTTTGGGAGGGAGGGGTAGGGGAATGTTTTAGTTCCCCCACCTATTTATATTTATATTGGTTTTTTGCCCTGTTTTAATATTTTAATATGATTGTGAATTTTAAATTTTTTAAAAATGTTATTGTATGTTTTAATGTTGTGAGCCGCCCCGAGCTGCATGGCAGGAGGGGCGGGGTAGAAATTGATAAATAAATAAATAAAATAAACTTCCGGGCCACCACCCGCTCAATAACCTTCCCTAAAAAGGGAAGGTTAGAGACTGGCCGATAGCTGGCTAGGGAGTCAATGTCCAAAGATGACTTTTTGAGCAGAGGACACACCACTGCCTCTTTGAGATGGCTCGGCACCCTGCCCTCCTTAAGGGAGGTGTTGACCACCCCCACCAGCAACAGCCCTAATATCTCCCGGCTGGCCTTCACCAACCAGGATGAGCATGGGTCTAATTCACAACAGGTGGCCCTAACAATCCCAAGGACATCCACTCATCAGCAGATGACACCCACTGAAATTGATCCCACAAAAAACAGACATGACGGGGCTTCCTGTACCTCTGATACATCCACTGCTGTAAATGCAGCATCAATATCATGGTGAATCGGGGCAATTTTATCTGCAAAAAAATCAGGAAACATGTCACAGCGGGCACTGGAAAATTCCAGTTCCAGGCGGAGAGAGGCTGGACTGACCAGCCTCTACACCACCCAGAAAAGCTCCACTGAATGTGATTTTGCAGACACGATGAGGGCAACAAAGAACTTTCTTTGCTGCCCTCACCGCAACAGCATAAGCTCTAAAACTAGCTTTATGCTGTAATTGGTCAGCTTAAGCACAAGTCCGGTGCCACCGTCACTCCAACTGCCATCCATCCTGCTTCATCTGGCGTGAATCCTCCATAAACCACAACGACCCCTGTCATTGGCTCTCTGGAAGTGGATGCTTGGGAGCCGTTTGGTCAATAGCCTCAACCAACAAGCTGTCTCAGAAGGCAATGAGGTCATCGAGTAAACGATTATCAAGATCAGAAGGTATTTCCCCCAGAGCATTCCGGAACCTCTCTGGTTCCATAAGTCTCCAGGGGCGAACCCAAAAAACCGGCCCTGCACCTTTCCGGGGGCTGACATGCGCCCGGAGACTGGTCTGAAGGAGGTAATGATCCGTCCACGACAGGGGTAAAGCTGTTACATCCCCCACCACCAGATTCCCTGCTTCAAGGTCGGTGTAGAACATCAGGTCAAGCGTATGTCCCCCCTCATGTGTTGGGCCCTTAACCCTCTGAGACAGTCCCATGGTTGTCATGGCATCCATGAACTCACGCTCTGCTCTCCCTAAATTGGCAACAGCGTGGATATTGAAATCCCCCAAGACCAAAGTCTGTGGGGATCGCAAGACCACCTCCAATACCAATTCCGCTAGAGTGTGTAGGGATGCTGCGGTACAGGTAAATGCTGTACTAAAAGTAGCCCCAATATGTCTCCTACCAAATCGATCACGAGGTGGACCCCCTTCATGTCCAAGATGGTCTGCACAGGATACTGCCTCACAGACCAAGTATCCTTAAAAACAACACACACACACACACACACACACACACACACACACACCATCCCTCTAATCTAGGCTGGAGCTGCACAGAATACCCGGCTGGAACTAAGTCAGCCAATATCAGCCCCGAATCATTGTCCATCCAGGTCTCTACATACGAGGTCAGCTGACTGATCCAGGATCAATTCCCGGATCATTGTTGATTTATTACCAAATGACCTTGCATTTAACAGCAACAGCTCCAGGCCAGGGGGTCCTCCAATGCTGATCCCTGTTTCACCTACCTGGAGGCCCATGCAGGGGAACAGGAACTAAATGTCTGTTCCTCCCCACAGTTGGTCTCTGCCTCCCAGAGAGACCATAATTACCCCGGCCCATCATAACAATAATGGCTGTGGATACCCCCCCGGCCCCCTTCCCCCTCCTTCCCCCCCGATGGCTGTCCTGCTGGACCCCCGAGCACACATCCTCCCCCCTAGCCCCTTCCCCTCCTTCCCTTCTTTCTCCCCCCCAACTCCCTTTCCCTCCTCCCCTGGTCCCCCCTCTCACTGGGAGACCAGAACCCCCTATCTTTGTTGGGTCAGACCCCCCTCTCTCACCAGGGGGCCGGACCCAATCCTTCCCAACCCAATCCCCCCACCCCATATATACAGAGGGGGGCTATATTACCCCCCATCCCCTTAATATGTACCCCAGCCAGCTACACTAAAAAGCCCATGCCCAGCCTCCCCCAGTCCTCACCCAAGGGTCCTTTGGCACAGCCACTAGGTGTGTGGCCTGAGGCTACACCGGTCCACTGTCCCTTTAACCCCCCCTCCCACCGGAAGTCACCTGGAGGTGGAGAGAAGCCTCCAACCCCCATCCCCACCACTCCTGCAATGGAGAGGGGGACAGCTGTCTCAGGGGGGCTCTACCCCCTCCCCTATAGGGGTGAGCCTGCCTGGCTCCCAGCCCCTACGCTGGTCCAGGGCTCTGGCAGTGGCAGGGCAATGGCAACGGCGTGATTGTAAGTCCATTCAATAGGGTAGCTGCCTCTGCCCGCGAACGTCCCGCCAACAGTTGTTCACCCTTTGGTGGTGCCCTTCGGCTGCCACCCAGAGGGCACCACCCTCAGGGCATCCCCCCTTTATGGAGTTACCTGGGGGAGGAGAGTACAATTACACAGCGGCAAGGGATTCAGGTAGCGTGTGCATCCAGCTCTTGTCAGGATTTCTGCCCATCCCCCTCATGATCTCATTTGTGTTGCTGCATGCCTCTGTGGGGCTTTGGGAGTAGAGTGGGGCCATCTGGGCAATGGTTTTGGAAGGGGTTGGGAGGTGCTTTGATCATGGGTTTTTTTCTTGTTTGATACGTTTAACTGGATTTTCAGTGCTTTGGTGCTTAAGATTCCCAAATCCAATAACTGCAAAGGGGTCACACTGACAAAATTTTGCTGAGAGCTGTGTTTGGCAGCTCTAGGCCTGAGGCTCAGTTCCTCATTCCTGCTTTCATGGGGGGTGCTGTGACTGTGTGGGGCTTGTTTCATCTATGTTTGATCAGCTGGATCTATGTTTGAACTCCTGTGCTGGGAGTGTAATAGGAATATGCTCAAGAGAAGGAGGGTACAGGCCATGGATAATCTTTTCCAGGGCCAGCCCAAGGGTTTGAGAGGCCATGTGCCAAGCCTTGCTGTAGGGCCCCAAAGGCCGGCTGGCCTGTGGAACCTTATGGCTGGCAGAGTTCTAGGGAGGGGCTTGTCCATTGTAGGTGGAGCCTCCAAAAATCCAGCAACAAAGAGTTTTCAGCATTAAGATGTGATGGGCAAAACATTAGTTTACACTGGGAACTCCTTACTGCTGAGTAAAACCCTGCCACTTGGAAACTGAGAGAACCCTCCTTCTAGCAAATTTTATCCCAAGTTTGACCAACATGTTGCTTCCCTAACCTCAGTGGGTCACTTCTACAAGAGATATGCCTATGTCTTCCCTGCCTATGTCACAATATGCCCCCCTAGCTTGGTACAGCCCCTCCTCATAAGCCTGGCACTGGGGAAGAGCTCCTCCCCGTTTGTGGTACTGTAAGTAATTATACACAAGTACATACACAAGTAATAGTGCATCACAACTCTCAGTTGTAATATAGACATAAAACAAAAATGGAAAGCTCGTAGCTGGTTTCCTAAACACTACTCTCCTCCCTGCTTCTCTCTCATTCACTAAACACATAGAGCAGTAGTTCCCAAAATTTTGCCTGTGTTTTCATGTTTTGAGAGATTTTGAGAGGGTCCCATTGCCGACGCACCAAAGGAGACAGGACTCAAGGGTGGGTTTTAATGGCCGCACTCTTTATTCAAATTGAATTACAATCAAACAAACAGGTGGGGGCAAATCGCCTAGTGCGATACAGGTCCAGTACATGAACTGGCCTTATATCAGTAAGGCAACAACAAAACACAGGGGTGGTTTTGATGTACCGTCGAATTACCACCCCAACACATGAACATCACGTTTCCCTCTCACTGGCCCCAGCCAGAGGTGAGGGGGAACCCAATCCTTTCATGTGAGTAAGGATAAAGGTGCCTACAGGTGGGGGACCATACTTGTCCCTACCGCCCTCGCATGACACCCCTCCCAGGGAGGCTGCCCCACCGCTTCCCATACCCTGCTTTCCGGCGGGTGGGCCTCCCCATCTCTTAAGGAGATGACTCTTACTTATGCTAACTCTAACCTATTCTAACTTCTGTACTGGACCTCTGCCACTAAGGGGTCACCGGGTTTTACTCGGACGAACCCGACCCCCACCCGCTCTAAATCTAGGACAATATCCTATTTAATAACCCCATCAGGGCTTCCAAGTAGAGCTCATTCCATGCTGTTGACAAGTGGACACCGTCCCTTCTATACAGGGCAGGGGACCTATGCGTTAATGCACGCGTATCTATGCGGTCCCCCCCCCAAACCCATGAGCCATCTGCCCAAGTCCCGGTTGACTGACTTCCAGGTTCTGTCAATCTTGTGGGGTGCACCCCACCGCCCCAAGATATTTGCTCGAGCAGGTCAGTTCATATGATTTTTGTGGCTAGGAACCATCTCTTAATCTCCCATATGTCAGCTTTTATGCTCTTTATCAGCTGCACACCCTTGGTTTGGAGGATGTCATTCTTGCCCAGGTGGATCACTAATACATCAGGTGGTTGGCCTGGCGCCATTGCCCTCAGGGTTGGCAGTAGTTGGTGCCATTTCATGCTTCCACGACCCATCCACCATATTTGTGCCCTGGCTGACAGGCCCAGCTGGGTTCCCCATCTGGTCCAGCTGGCCGCATCACCTGCCCAATGCACGAGGCTGTGGCCAACGATCCAGATCAGCCTTCGAGCTTGTGGGTAATGACTGGGGGGGGAGGAAGGAGAAAGAAACAATTTTATTCACTAATATGGGGGTAGGGCACCCCGGACATAGGTCCAGAAAGCCCTGGACCTCCACCGGCCTACCTCCTGAATACCCCGTTATGACATGCCACTTTGGACTGCAAACGATGCAGCTCCAATCCTGAAAGAGTGGGTGCCGTACGACAAGGCTGCTCTAAGCACAGCCATGAACTGGTACCTAGTTGCTGCTAAGCCTGTCTTGTGTCTGAAAAGGGGGCCCGGAGCAAGTTGGCGGGCACTGATGTATGTCTCAAGCGCCAGGACCAGGCATAAATCTGGGGAAGCCGACCTGTTCAATTGCACGACCTGCCCCCTCCCCCTCTGGTCTGTTTTAGATCGGCGAATGTTTAGCACAAGTGCCACTGGGCCAACCCGGGTGTCGCTGAACTGGAAAACCCTACCTGAGGTGTCCCTGGCTCCTTCTGCCACCAGCTCGCTCACTCGGAAAGCCCCGAAGAAAGCTAACTTGAATATTGAATCAAACAACAAAACTTCGTAACAATTGAAACAAATACGTGGGAGGGTAACACATATGTCCAGCAACAATTGAGGGGTGATGGGAGCCCTCTGATCAGGTAGCCTGTTTGCCTCCCTGGCCCAGTTTTCCAACAAACGTCATGCGATGAAGCCTCTATCCGGGGGGGGGTGACCCGCGAGGTTACTCGTAAAGACCAAGGCGGACAGCTTACCCGCTATGGTGCCAGGGGCTGCCCCTCTGTACCTCAGGTGCATGGCGTACTGAAGAATGTGAGGCTCAGGGATCAGGAAACCCAGGGACCAACCCTGAGCCAACCGGTACTGCTGGAATTCCTGGTATGCCCTGTCGTAGGCTGTCCGGTGCGAGGCGCAAGGGATCTCAGAATGGTGGCGCGCATCTCTAACACACAAGGCTTCAAACTGTCAGTGGCAGAGGTTCGGGTTCTGCCCAGGCCCAGGGTGCCAGCGACCGAAAATGGTCCATCTGGAAGCAAGAGAGGGCGTCGGCTACATCGTTGTCCAGGCCAGGTACATGCCTGGCCTGAAACAGGATGTTAAATTCCAAACAGAGTAGTATGAACGCCCTCACTAGCCCCATGACCCTTGGAGATCTGGATGACTGGGTGTTAATGATGTGAACAACAGCCTGGTTGTCGCACCAAAAAAGCACTGACTGATTCGCCAGCTCATTTGGCCACAGATGGACAGCCAGCACTATCGGGAAGAGTTCAAGGAAGGTAAGGTCTCTGGTTATTCCCTGCTCGTGCCAATCAGGGGGCCACGGGGCCGCCACCCAACGGTTTTTGAATATCAAACCAAATCCTGCACCACCAGCTGCGTTGGAGTGAACCTGGAGCTCAGCTTTGAGCAAGAGCTGTTCTCGCCAGAAACTGGTGCCATTAAATTTGTCCAGAAAAGTGGCCCATATCTGGAGGTCCTCCTTGATCTCCTTGGTGAGTCGCACATGGTGGTGAGGAGGCGGATTGCCGGCTAGTTTGGTGTAGAGTCAGTACAGGAAAGCACGACTGGGTGCTACAACCCGGCATGCAAAATTCAGGCTCCCCGGGACCGACTGCAACTGTCGCATTATGATCTTGTTCATTCCGAGGCATTCAACCACCTTGGCATGGAGGGTGAGCAATTTGGCTTGAGGGAGGCAGGAAACTGCCGCCTCCGTATCAAGTTCAATGCCAAGGTAAGTCAACCAGGTGGTTGGCCCCTCCATCTTCTCGAGGGCAAGGGGAATACCCAATTCCCTCGCCATCATTTGGAATGTCTGCATCATGTTTGAGCAGTCTTCCGTATCGGCCTGCCCGATGAACAAAAAATCATTGAGATATTTTGTGACTCCCCACCCACCCACCAGTAGCCCTCTGCCTCATGATCCACTCGACTAGGATGCTGAAACGCTTGAAAGCCGAGCAGGAAATCGAGCATCCCATCGGCATGGCCTTATCAAAGTAATACATGCCGTCGAAGTGGAAACCGAGCAGCGGGAAACTCTCAGGGTGTATGGGGAGCAAACAAAATGCTGACTTGATATCGGATTTTCCCAACATGGCCCCCGGCCCGAAGGACCTCACTAGGGTCACAGCTGAGTCAAACAACGCATACCGAACTGAAGAAAGGTCTTTGGGGATAGCATCATTGACTGAGCCGCCCCGGGGGTAGGACAGATGGTGAATCAGTCGGAATTCCCTGGGTGTTTTCTTGGGTACCACTCCCAAAGGGGAGGTGACCATGTTGGGGAAAGGGGGGGGCTGGGAACGGGCCGGCCACCCTACCTTCCAGTTTTTCCTTTTGAATTTTGTCCCGTGCTACCCTCTCTAGCCCAACGACTGACTTCAAGTTTGGCACCAGACAATGTTGCTGCACTTTGGTTGCTGGTATAAGGAAACCATGGCAGAAGCCCTGTACCACGTATGCCACTTCCGCCTGGTCGGGATAGCCGTTTAGAGCCCTTTCAAGTTGACTGACCCTAACTGGTGTTGGGGCTTTTTCCCGTAGGTCCCCCGGTACTAGGACTGTGGATACCTTTTCCAGCTGGCCTAGGGAAGGACCTTCCCTTCGCGCCGGGTTTCCCTCGCGTACATGCCGAGTTTGTGTGAAGACCTGAACAAGTGGCACATGAGTGGCAGAATTTGCACGTCATGTGGTAACATCTCCCGTAACGGCCAAATTCATAACATTGCCCAGCTGATGTACCTGCCCCTTTTTTCCCGTCCTCACGAAAGGACTCAGTAGCGGAAGAGGCTCCCCCCTTCGCCAGCAGATGGCCACTGTCGGACCTGGGCGCATTTCCCACCCCAGCCATGCAATTGAGCCATAGATCATGGGCATGTAAATCCCATCTCAAACCCGGGGTATAGGCTGCTCAGTGGCGGAAAGCCTCATCGTACCAGAGCCATGCTCCGGCTGGCCCTGCCTCATAGGCTCGCCATAGGATGTCGGCATACTTCAATAGATTTGCAGCCCTTGCTGGGTAGGCCTGAATCATGACCCCCATATAAATAAAAAAGGCAGCCATCCAGTTCAACCAGTTCCGGTCAGCCTTAGGTCGCTTGAAGCGTTCCTTTTCTTTTTTGTCTTGTTGTTCAGCGAGGTCTGCAATCGGATCGCTAAACAGCAGGGTGAATAGATCAATATATTCCCCCCTCCAAATCCGCTCTTTAGTGTCAGAGAGCAGATGGCCTCCGATTGGATCGGAGACAGCAGTGTAACTACCGCCCTCTGGAGGGGGCTGCTGAGGGATGGCCATTGGACCGGGGTTTCACCCCTGTCCCGTGCCCTGTATTTGTGCAGCGGTGCCCATGGGGGTCCATACCTGCAGAGCCTGTCCTGCCAGGGGCGGGCATGCTGGCACACTACCAGGATGGGGGAAAGCCCCCACTGTGCCTACTGGGCCAGTCAGCCCTTGAGGGGAGGGAGGAGGCACCATGGGGACCCAAGTCCCACCCCACCACACTAGTTGGGTCGGGCCCCCACCTCCACTCTGGATCTGTCGGGGGTCCTGGGCCATCCCGAATTTCTGCCCCCTGGGCCCGTTCACGCTGCTAATTCCCCCGATCTGTCTCAGCCTCACCTGACATGTGGGCTGGTAATGGAGGAGGTCCAGCCACTGGATGACCTGGTGAAGCACGATGGCATTGCTGGATCAGCGTCTGGAGTGTCCTCTCCATGCGGTCGAGGCATTGGCATAATTCGGCATTATCCTGCGCCTGCCTTGCCGTCCCGGCGAGCTCCAATCTAGGTTGAACAAAAGGGGGAAGGGGCTCCCTGGCCCAGCCCAAAATGGGCCTGGTGCCCGGGGGCTGTACCTGGCCAATGCTGGCCCGGCCAGACCCGTAATACGCAGGCATTCCGATAGGGACTGCCTGTGTCATGCCAGACAGGGCCTGCACTGACCCGGCATTACCTGGCAAATTAGGGGCTCCGTAAGAGGGAGCATTACCTGGAAAATTAGGAGCTCCATAAGAGGGAGCCAGTGGTGACCATGTGTGCCCTACATCAGGAGCGTGCACTGAGCGCGGCCCCCAAGGGGGGGTGGGTATATCCCATCAGATGTACCGCTGACTGGGGCCATGTCGAACCGACTGCTGGGCCCTGCACCGGGCCAAGGTTCCCCGCTCGAGGGTCAGCACTGGGGGGTGCCAGAGAAAGCAGATCACCAGCAGTAGCGGGGGGTTCGGTTGGGCCCCGTGCAGGCTTGGGTCCCCGACGTACTTGTGTCGCCGTAGCCCCCCCATCCTCTTCGATGTATCAGGCCGGGGGGTTTACTGGCCATCTCCCCCTTCGTGGCTGGGGGCCTTGCCCGATGCCCATGGGAAGGTCACTCAGAGAGGGACCTGGAGGGTCACCCGAGGGGGGAGGAGGGACGAGGTCTGAAGGGGCTCTGTGTCCGACACCAGTTGCTGCAGGAGAGCCTCGCAACTCACCAGCCTGTCCCCTATGGGGGTTTCCTCCAGTCCTTGGGGGGGCAATTCTGTTGAGACCCCCAGGGGTTTTTCCCCCATCCATGTAAGGGGTGCCTCACTACCAGGGAGGGTGGGGGCAAAGCCCTCCATCCCCTCTCATTGCCCCTCCCCAACCTGGATTGCCCTCTCCTCTTCAGGGGCATCTAAATCGACTGCCTCACGCTGCCACTTTCTAGCTGCCGCAGCAGCTCCCTTTTTCAGCTTACCCATCCTTCCCTGACACCTTGCAAGGCTACTGCCTGCTTGCCAAAGCCTCAAGAAGTAAGCCTCAGGAAGATTCCCTGATGCTGCAGCTGCTTGCTGCTTGGTGAAGGAAGATTCCCCGATGCTGCAGCTGCTTGCTGCTTGGTGAAGCTCCAGCCACAAGTGGGGCTGGAGCACAAACTTTGCCGGCTCGTGAGCCCCGCCTTCCGGGCGGAGCCCACATGGCCGGCCACCTACCTATCAGCTAATGGCCAGGGTTGCCTAGCAACCCTGTCCGGGTTCTCAGAGTGTGCTGCCACTGTCTATTTCCCCCACGTGGGGCTTTGATGCAGCCCGCAGTGGGAATCCCTCAGCGAGTCCCATCCTCTCCCTAAGTCCGGGTGCAGCAAAAGGCCTTGCACCCACCATCCCCCCCGGGCCAGGGGGGGTCAAGCGGAGGCAATTTCCATGAACCTATACAGCAACAAAGACATGCACCTGAGGGTCTGGTGCATTCCAGTTCATCAAGGAGAAGTGGAGAGTGCACACACACATGCACACACTCCACCCCCTGCCCACATCACTCAGTCCAGTCTGGCATCTCACCCCATTACCCTGGCCAGATACAGCAGTGCCCTGCCCCAATCCCTAACTTCCC
>QEPC01012515.1:310279-342958 GCA_003113815.1 Sphenodon punctatus
ACCGCCGGAGCTCCCAAAGGTAAGCGCACTGAACTTTAGTAGGGGTGATCCCTGGGGGGGGTGTTAAACACCCCCCCCAGGGATCGGGTCATACTTACCGGCGGCTGCGGGGATGCCGCGGCCACTGGTGCTGGGGGATGGGCTTGCCTCTGGGTCTTTTTTAAAACAAAAATCCAGGCTGGGCAGGGTGGGTGGGGGGTGTCCCCCCTTCCACCCGCGCAGCCTGAACTCGGGGAGGGTTTTTTTTTTTAAAAACTTTTTGGCTGGGGCTTTAAGTTTTTTTACATTGCAGCCATTTTTAAATGGCTGCAATGTAAAAAAAATCCGGTACCCCGGAATCTGGTACCCGGTCCGGATTACTGGGTCGAATCCGATAATGCCGGTACGCCCGGTACCGGCATTATCGGATACCGGATTTTACCGGTTTCCCGCCCCTAGTTGTTACACAGAACTGGCTGAGACTGGCTGTTACCAGACAACAGGTGCTTTTATACGAGCGGGTCGCAGTCACGTGACCCGCTCGCATGATTTTTTAAAATCCCACGAGGCAGGATTATATGTGACGATAGAGGCGATCATGCGCATTTAAAGCGGTTGTGCGTTGTTTGCCAACTGCAAACTAAATACCTCACACATCAAGGTATTTAGCTTGCAGTCAACAACACGCGACCACTTTGATTGAGCGTGATTGTGTCCATCGTCAAGTATAATCCTGCATCACAGAATTTTGAAAAATCGCATGAGCAAGTCATGCAATGCAACTGTGACCCACTCATATAAAAGCAGCCAGAGCCACTGACTTCAGGCAGAGAGGCCTGAAGCACTTTCTGGAGCATTTTTATAAATACAATAAATAAGATTTACTTATCCAGAAGGTGTACTTCTTGATCAGCACAAATCATCACATGGTACCAGGAGTGAGGTAGAAAGAAAAAGAAGGGGAAGATGAGAAACTATTGAAAAGATGGAGTATTTGAAAAACCCCAAGGAGCTGAAACTCTCAGGTAAAGCTGCTGAAACATGGAAAAAATGTAAACAATTTTTTGACATATATATGCAAGCAACAGGGTATGCAGCAAAGGAAGATGAGCAGAAAACAGCCATATTCCTAAATATAGCAGGAACAGAGGCTGTTGATATATTTAATAGCATGCAGCTAAGCCAGCATGAGAGAAAAAGCTATGTGACTGTGTTACAGAAGTTTGCAGAATACTGCATACCAAAAACAAGTGAGACCTTTGAGAGATACAATTTTCACAAAAGAGTGCAAAAAGAGGGTGAATCCTTTGAGGAATTCCTAACAAACCTGAAGCTGATGAGCCGGGACTGCAAGTTTGGGCAGCTAACTGAGCTCAATATACAGGACCAGATTGTAATAGGAATTGGAGATTTGAAACTACAGAAAAGACTTTTGGAAGATGTGGATCTGACCTTAGATAAAGCAGTGAGAGTGTGCCAGGCAGCAAAAGTTACTCTCCACACTTTACAAATAATGGAAGGAAAATCAGAAACAGCTACAGAAGATCAAGTAAAGAGTAAGCACCAGGACAAGCAAGGAGAAAGCAGGAAGCAAGCAAGGAGAGCAGGAAGATTCACATATAGTCCAAGGGATGAGGGTACAGGTGAAAGAGCACCTCAGTTCAAGAAATATGGAATCAAGCACCCAAACAGGCAATGCCCTGCACTAGAAAAATGGTGTAAGGAATGCAAGCAATATAACAATTTTGCCAAAGTCTGCAACCAGGGGCAGCAAGCACAGAGAATGAGACAAACCATGTAAACTTATGCAGTATACCATGACAGCACTGATGAAAATACTGAGGAATTCTATGTGGGTACTTTGGCTGCAGAGAGAGGAAATGACTGGACTGTTGCACTGGAAACTAATGGAAGGGTCATCAACTATAAAATGGACACAGGTGCACAGGTAAATGTGCTTCCAGAATTAATTGTTAATAAGTTAAAACAAAAACAAAACTGGATCAAGGGGAAAAATGTAAAATTAAGAGCTTATAATGGGGAGATTTATTTATTTTTATTTATTTATTTAACAATTTCTACCCCATCCTATCCAGCCTCATGGCAGCTCAAGACAGCTTACATAATTTAAAACAGATAAAAACAGATAAAAATATACAAAAAGGGGGGTTACAAAGACAATAAATACAATAAAAAGATATAAGACCCGCCGGCTAAAAATCCCATCTCCTATCCCTTTACCCACTCCCCCAAAGGCCTGGACAAACAGCCAGGCCTTACAGGCCCAGCAGAAGGCTAACAAGCTGGGAGCCAGGTGAGCCTCCTCTGGGAGGGAGTTCCACAGCCATGGTGCGACCACCGAGAACGCCCTCTCCATCGTGGCCCCCTGGTTTACCCAGGGGACCTCCAAGAAGGTGCCCCCGGAGGATCGCAGAGCTCACTCCAGGACCTAGAGAGTGAGGTGGTCTCTCAAGTAGGAGGGGCCCAGGCCATTAGGGCTTTAAAGGTCAACACTAGCACCTTGAATAGGGCCTAGAAAGCTATAGGCAGCCAGTGCAGAGTCTGGAGCACCGTTGTAATGTGCTCCCTATGGCCCGTCCCCATCAGGAGGCGGGCCTCAGCATTCTGCACCAGCTGCATCCTCCGAACCATCACCAAGGGCAGCCCCAGGTAGAGTGCATTGCAGTAATCCAACCTAGAGGTGATGAACTTGTGGATGAGGGTGGCCAGGTCAGAGTTTGATACATATTGAATCCTCCACACAAGATGTAATAGGCAAAAGGCTTCCTTTGCCACTGCCTCCACCTGACAATCCAGGCGGAGGTCAGAGTCCAACAGGACCCCCAAACTCCGTACCTGCGAGGCCAAAGAGGGGCGGATCCACTCCACAAGTGGGGCCATCGCATCAGCTGCCCTACCTACCAACATCACCTCCATCTTATCAGGGTTCAGCCTCCCAGTCGCTCACTGCTGTCGGGAACTGGGAAAGCACCGAGACTGCAGGACCTAGGTCTGCTGAAAAAGAGAGAGGTATAGCTGGGTGTCATCAGCATACTGGTGGCAACCCAAACCAAACCGTCTCACAATCTCACCCAGGGATTGCATATAAATATTAAATAGCAATGGAGACAGAATGGAACCTTGCGGTACGCCACAAGTAAGATCCCAGGGGCTAGAGGTTTCTTCCCCCAGCACCGGCTGCTGGCTTCTCCCCAAGAGGAATGAGCAGAACCATCCTAGGACAGTCCCGCCAACCCTCCAGGGCCCACAGTCGCCTCAACAGCAACCCATGATCAACTGTATCAAATGCTGCTGATAAATTCAACAGGACAAGTAACGTTGAATGTCCCAAGTTCATCTCTTGGTGGAGGTTGTCCACCAAGGCCACCAATGCAATCTCAGTGCCATATCCTGGTTGAAATCCTGATTGAAAAGGATCCAAGAAACCGATGTCATCCAGATGGCCCTGGAGCTGCTGGGCCACTACCCGTTCAATAACCTTCCCTAAAAAGGGGGAGGTTAGAGACAGGCCGATCGCTAGCGAGTGCCTCAACATCTAAAGATGGTTTCTTAAGCAGGGGCCGCACCACCACCTCCTTAAGGCAGTCGAGCAACCTGTCCTCCCAAAAGGAGGCACTGATCACACCCACCAGCAGCAGCCCCAACATCACCCTGGTGGCTTTCACCAAACAGGACGGGCAAGAATCTAATTCTCAAAAGGTGGCCATAACCGTAACAGACCCCAGCACCCCCTCAGAATCAGCCAGCATCACTTTCTAAAACTGATCCCACAAAGTTGGACTGGACAGGGCATCCATAACCCCTGGGTTCTCCTTCTTCTGTGTCAATCCCGACCCAGAAATCGTGCTGGATCAGAGCAATCTTATCTACAAAGTAGTTCACAAATTTCTCACAGCAGACTTGGGAAACCTTCCCCTCCAGGTGGAGGGAGGCCAGACTGACCAGCCCCCTCAGCACTCAGAAGAGCTCCTCTGGACACGACTTCGCAGCAGCTATGAGGATGGCAAAGACTTCCTTCTTTACCATCCTCACAGCCACAGCATAGGACCGCAAATGGTCCCGATGCCGTAGACAATTGGATTCAGCACGAGAACAGCGCCAGCATCGCTCTAGATGCCACCCCTCCCGCTTCGTACACCTCAGCCCCTCAGTAAACCAAGGAGCCCTACAGTGGTGAAGCAGTGGCAGCAGATGCCTAGGAGCCACCCGATCAATGGTCTCCTCCAGCAAGGTATTCCAAGCTAGGATGAGATCAACAACCGAGCTGCCATCAAGGTCTAAGGACACTTCCCCCAGGGCTTCTTGGAACCTCTGCGGTTCCATCAGCCTCCGGGGGCGGACCAACCTAATGGGTCCTCCCTCTTTCTGGGGGCTGTCATGCGCTAGGAGCCTGGCCTGCAGGAGGTAATGATCCATCCATGAGAAGGGCACAGAATTCATAGAACAGAGAGGATTCCCACCAAAGGAGTATGTGAACTAGAGGTAAAAGTTAAGGATCAAATTGATAACTTTGGTAATAGCTATGGGGAACACTATGCCAATTCTGGGCCTAAAAACCTGACAGTGGTTGGGTTTAATTAAGAGAGTATATATGGTAACAAATACAAAGGACACACTTAATAGAAGACCAATAGTCTGATGTTTTTGAGGGCATTGGTAAATTGGAAGCTGAATATAAAATTGAGCTGGCAGAACCCAATCATCCTGTCATCCATGCCCCAAGAAAGGTTTCCCTAGCCATAAAAAGGAGACTAAAAGAAGAGCTGAACCGATTGGTGGTATTAAAAATAATTGACAAAGTAGAAGAACCCACTGAATGGATACATTCATTAGTCATCATAGAAAAGAAAGACGGGACACTAAGATTATGTTTAGATCCAAAGGAACTCAACAAATATGTCAAAAGACAGCACTAGCCATTGCCTGCGAGAAAGAACATATTCAGTGAAACGGCTGGTGCTAAATATTTTTTCAATTCTGGACATGTCCTCAGGATTTTGGAAGGTCCTTTTAGATGAAAAAGCTCAAGGCTCTGCACTTATAATACACCCTTTGGGAAATATTGCTTTTGCGGACTCCCATTTGGCTTAAAATCAGCTCCTGAAATCTTTCACAGGACAGTGCAGCAAATATTTGATGGAGTTGACAGTGCCAAGGTGTACATTGAGGACATCCTGGTATGGGGGGGAAACAAAGAGGAACATGATCAGAGGCTACAGAAAGCCCTAGCCAAGTCAAGGGTAGCAAGGCTGAAACTTAATAAACTGAAATGTAAATTTAGAGTTAAAGAAATCATCTACCTGGGGGGAGTGAATATCAGGAAATGGGGTGCAACTAGATCCTAAGAGAATAAGGGCAATCTCAAATATGCCACCCCAATGAGATAAGAAAGGGGTACAAAGGTTCCTAGGAATGGTCACCCATGCAGGCAGGTATATACAAAACCATACAGAGCACACCAGCAGCCTACGAGCACTAATAAAAAAGAATACTCAATGGACATGGGATGGCAACATGGACAAAGAATTTGCAAAGTTAAAAAAGCTTATTGAAACAGCCCCAATCCTCAGGTGTTTTGACAGCAAAAAAGAAACCAAATTGTGCACAGATACCTCAAAAGAGGGCATTGGGGCAACCCTATTACAAAAGTATGGTGATCACTGAAGCCCAGTAGCATATACATCCTGAGCCCTCACAGAAACAGAATACCTATATGCACAGATAGAGAAGGAGGCTTTAGCCCTGGAGCATGGGTGCAAAGAAATTCATGTTTATATATAATGAAGGTGGGTTGTGGCAGAAACTGACCACAAACTCTGGTCACCATTGCAAGAAAGGGGTTAGCTGATATACCTCCCAGTAGAGGTGGGACCCCGGGCCCATTACTGGCTACCGGATTTACCAGTTACCGGTTCTCTAAAAACCGGATTCCCGGATTAAATCCGGTATGCCGGTACCGGTTTTATTTCATTGATTTCAATGGGACGCTGTGTCCCCATTGAAATCAATGAATTCCTTCCGCCTCCCCCTCCCAGGCTGCGTGGGTGGAAGGGGGGACACCCCCCACCCACCCTGCCCAGCCTGGATTTTTGTTTAAAAAAAGACTCAGAGGCGAGCCCACCCCCCAGCACCAGCGGCCGCGGCGTCCCCGCAGCCGCCGGTAAGTATGACCCGATCCCTGGGGGGGGTGTTTAACACCCCCCCAACCCCCCAGGGATCACCCCTACTAAAGTTCAGTGCTTGCTTACCTTGCGGAGCTCCGGGTGCGGCGGCGGCGGGCGGTCCGGCGGCCTCAGCGCCGGCTGTGGCTGCCGGCGTCAGAGACGCTCTAGGCCTTCCGGGGAAACCCGGAAGTTCCCCGGAAGGCCTAGAGCGTCTCTGACGCCGGCAGCCACAGCCGGCGCTGAGGCCGCCGGACCGCCCGCCGCCGCCGCACCCGGAGCTCCGCAAGGTAAGCAAGCACTGAACTTTAGTAGGGGTGATCCCTGGGGGGTTGGGGGGGTGTTAAACACCCCCCCCAGGGATCGGGTCATACTTACCGGCGGCTGCGGGGACGCCGCGGCCGCTGGTGCTGGGGGGTGGGCTCGCCTCTGAGTCTTTTTTTAAACAAAAATCCAGGCTGGGCAGGGTGGGTGGGGGGTGTCCCCCCTTCCACCCGCGCAGCCTGGACTCGGGGAGGGTTTGTTTTTTTTAACTTTTTTGGTGGGGCTTTAAGTTTTTACATTGCAGCCATTTTTAAATGGCTGCAATGTAAAAAAATCCGGTACCCGGAATCCGGTACCCGGACCGGATTTACCGGGTCGAATCCGATAATGCCGGTACGCCCGGTACCGGCATTATCGGATACCGGATTTACCGGTTTTCCCGCCCCTACCTCCCAGACTCCAGAGACTTTTTTTTCAATTGCAATTATATGATTTGAGATTAGAATATAAGCCAGGTAAGGAACTGGTGATTTCAGACACTTTGTCCAGGGCAGTTGACAACACTGTTGATGATGCTGAAGTGGAATCTGACATTGTGCACTTCAATGGGATAAAAAACATTACCCTGTATCAGATGAGATGTGGCAAAACTTTGTTGTAGCTACAGCACAGGATGGAACACTGCAGAAGGTTATTAAAGTCCTCACCACTAGATGGCCTGGCCATTTCATACCAGGCCCGTATTTTCAGTGTAAAGCAGAGCTCTCAGTGATAGATGGTGTTTTGTTCAAGGATCACAAGTTGATAGTACCTAAAGTGCTACATGCAGATATGATTAAAATAATATACGAGGGTCACCTGGGCATTGAAAAAATGCAAAAGGAGGGCCAGGGAGGTACTGTATTGGCCACTTATTACTCGCTCATAAGCCCAACAGGGCTAGGTTTTTTGTAGATGGGGGATTAAACTTGGTAGAATAATTTTGTTTTACGTGTGTAGTTTATAATATACTATGTTGCTGCTCATGTTTGCTCTATCTTATAAGGTATTGTTTTGTTGTCTGTTGTTTTATATTGTGAATGGTGCATGGTGAAACCCAAACCAATATATATTTATTGATTGTGATTGTATTGGCCACTTATGAATAGCGATAAAGAAAATGCTGCTCAAAAATGTGACACATGCCAGAAATACCAGTCTAATAGAAGGAACCAAAGTGAATAGACAATGAACTGCTAGAGGCATGACATAAAGTGGGTATTGATTTGTTTACACTGGCTGGCAAAGATTATCTGTTGGCTTTAGATTATTTTTCTCACTACCCTGAAGTGACTTTGTTAGACAATATGACTGCATAGTAGATCATACTGCGCCTTAAAGTAATCTGTGCCAGACATGGAATTCCACGTGTGACTATGTCTGACAATGGTCCCCAGTTGTCAGATTTTATTTAACAGACAGCTGAGAACTCAGTTACCTAAACTGATGGTAACAAATCACAGGAGTGACATGGATTTGCACAGGCATAACAAAAAGATCAAAGCTCAGCAAAAATTGTACTATGATATAAGGGTCACAGGCACTGCCAGAGCTGAAGCCCAATGATACAGTTCATATTCATAATGGTGAAAGCTGGCATCAGAAAGCACGGGTTACTTGTAGGGTTGCTCCACAATCCTACAATGTAATGACTCAAGATGGACACTTTTTTTGACATAACAGGAGACACTTGCAACGCATTCCTGAACAAGGGGAGGAGAACAGTACAAGAGAACAACTAGAGACTACACACAAGCTGACTCAGGAAAGTGTCACAGAGATGAGAGAGGCACTAAAAGAACAAACACCTGCTCCAGATGCAGAGGAGGCTGAAGTAGCACCACGCAGATCAAACAGACTACACCAAGCACCAGAAAGACTTATAGAACAATGTTAATTTGTAATTTCTGTGTTTTGAAGTTAGATGTGTTTTTAAAAGGGAGATGTGGGAATAGTACACTGTCTCTTTAAGAGAACAGTACTGGCAATTGAAACTTATAGAAACTTATAGAGGGTTGTTACACAGAACTGACTGAGACTGGTTGCTACCAGACAGAGCCACTGGCTTCAGACAGACAGTCCTGCAGCACTTGCTGGAGCATTTTTATACATATAATAAATAAGATTTACTTATCCAAAAGGTGTACGTCTTGATCAGCAGAAATCATTGCATGCTGCACAAGCAAGTGGTGGCCCATCGCAATGGAGAAGCAGGTTGCTATCACTGTCTGGAAGCTGAATAACCCAGATAGTCGCTGTTCAGTTACAGAACAGCTCAGTGTGAAGACCAGCACAGTGGGCAGCATTGTCATGGAGGTCTCCAAGGCCATTTTGGACATGCTCCGGGTCCAAGTCATACAGCTAGTGGACAAACAGGAGGTGATGATGGACTTCAAAAGGAATGGATTTCCCTAGCTGCATCAGGGACATAGATGGGCACCACATAGCCATAATCTGCCTGCCACACAACAATGAATGACTACCTGAACCACAAGAACTAAGAGAGATTTTTAATTTAGCCCATATTATTGGAAGTGAAAAACTTGTTGAATTATGAAAAACTGACCTGACTTTTACAGCAAAAGTACTCAACTCTTATTACTCAAGTTGCTTGGTTTGCTGGACAACTTATAGAGCTGGACAACTTAGAATAGAAACTTCCGATGATTGTGATTCTACCATTCTGATTTTATGTTGGGTTTTACCGTTTTAAATTTCATTTTGTATTGTTCTTATGGTATTAGCTTTTGTGTTTTTCTTTGATTACCTGTTGTAACTAAAGTTTGTTTTATTATTAATTATTATTATTATTAGCAAGCATTTATATAGCACAAGCAATGTGTCTGGCGTTTTAAAAAGTAACGGAATAGACACAGTCCCTGCCCTAGGACTTGCAATCCGAGAGACCGGAGGGGGAGACGAAGGAAGGGAAACAGAGGGAGAGACAAGGGGTGTAACATTCACAAAGATGCGAGGTCCCAGGTGCATGTGCTTGGCTTGGTTACATCGAGAATGATGGCTGGCTGGCCCATGTGATGAGAATAATATGAGTACACAGACCTCAGGTAACAGATTGTACTGGATGGAGGGTATCAGCAGGAGTTAGGTGAGGGGAGCGAGGAGTTGGGGAGGGCAGAGCGGAAGAGGTGGATCTTGAGGAAGGATTTGAAGGTACAAAGCGAGGGGGAGAGGCGGATGTGGGCAGGGAGGAAGTTCCAGGCATGGGGGACAGCTAGGGAGAAGGGATGAAGGCAGTTATGGGAGCAGGGGAGGCATGGGAGGGCAAGAGAGGGAACAGAGGAGGAGCGGAATCGAGTATGGAGGGAAATTAGTGCAGAGATGTAACAGGGAGCAAGGTTGTCAAGAGCTTTATAGGTGAAGACTAGAATTTTGTGCAGGATTCATTCAGGAAGAGGGAGCCTTCAAGTTTTAAGATTGATGATGACCTTGCTGAAAGCCTGTGACAGTTTTGATAACACTGAATTATGCAAATCAGGGAAGTAGTGGGAAGCATATGGGGTGTCCCTCCTTGAGGTTTTCAAAACCTGGTAACACTAAACCCAGCCCCAAGTGTATTAAATTTATATATTATTATATTTTTTATATTTTGATAAATCAAATTCAATAACCAGTTAGTACAAAGATACCAGTTATTGAATGCAGGAGGTTTTACACCTGGAGAAGAAGCGTGAAATGTGGATGGGACAGTGAGAGGAGACCACTTTCTCCACTGGTCAGCTGAGCAGTAGGGAAGAGGTGTGACCCTCCCCCTCCCGGCAAACTCCACATGAGAAAAGGTTAATTTCTTACAACTTGAATTAAAGAGGATTACACTATATATATGTGTGTGTATAAAACTGTATATAAACATCTGCCCTTATAAGGGTTCCTCTGCACTGGGACCAGTGGCAGCTGGTGGGTTCCAAGGCTGGTGAGACGCAGGGTGGAGGCAGAAGTGGGAGGGGCCCAATGGTAGGCAGAGTCAATGGTAGGCAGAGTCTAGCCAACTTTCAAGTTAATATGAATGGTAACAACCTCGGGTCCCGATATGTAAAAAACAGGAATTGGTGTTTCTCCCTGTGCGCCCCTCATTCTTGTCCTTCTTCGATTGTAAGCCCACCAGGCCAGGGATCTGTCTCCCAACAACTGTAAAACACCAGTCAGGTACACTGCTGGCACTATATAAATGCTTAATAATAATATGCAATCAAGAAGAAGAAAAAAAACACACTGAATACAGGTCTTGGACTCAAGACAAGGTTTATTAACCAAACACACAGCATTAACCAAACAGTCACACCGTCTCCCAAATGCAACCTAAACCACAACCAGACACCAACACACATACCAGCCAAGAACTCAAACAACAAACTCTCCTCCCCCCAGCTCTTTTGCCTCACCAACCAAGCACTACAAAGCTTTTCCCATGCACTCCATATACAAACACTCACACAGGTCTATCGCTTGTACAGGAAAAGCACTTGACAGTCTTTGAGACGTGCAAGATGTTCAATTGTCCTGTGGTTGAAGTCAGGTATTCTCTGGATCAACCTTTTCTCTATTGACAACATTGTCAATGCATTCAATCTTTCTGCTGTCATTGTGTTCCTCAGGAAAGTATTTATTCTCTGTAGAGCTGAGAAAGACCGTTCAGATTCCACTGTCGTCATTGTGTCATAATGACAATTCTCACTAGATTCAAAGTTTCGGCAAAGCTGCCCTGCAGATTGTTGTCCAACAATGTATGAAGTAGCTCTGAGGCATCCTTCATACCATACAAGTCTTTGTTATCATACAAGACAGAAAACTCCATCCTCAGTCTGTCTTTGTGTAGCATAGGGTAGGCATTCACTGTTTCATTCAATACTCGCATTGGAAAGCGTGTGCTGCAAAAAGAGCCCCCTGTAATAAATGTTGAACTTACTAGGTGCTTTGTGAACGCAAATCATTCCTTTGCATGCAAAGTTATGATATCACAAAATTCAACTGCGATTTGATCCAGGCTGTCTATAGTGCTACCTCTTGGGAGCTGGGACTGCTCTGGCAATTTGGAGTGCAGATCCTTAATAGAGTCTCTCACTCTATTGATGCTGCTGAAAAAATCTGCAGTAAATATCTGAACACCTACAGAGTCAATCTCTCTCTTTTGCAGTTGATCATAAAGCACCTTAACGTGAGGCATTATTTTATGGAATAAAAACAGGAAGTAAACGAACTCCATATTCTCTTCCAACTTTCTAGCAAATCCCCATGCCTCACAAGTTGCACTGGCATCAAAATTACCACTTCTTATGTGGTTGAAGCACTGTATCAGATCATCCTCTTGGTGATCATAAACTATCAGGGATGTGCGAACAGATCGGATGTTCTGACATTCGGTCTGAAAACTTAGTTCAGGTTCATGGGTTCAGTCCCGTGGAGTTCAGACCCCCCTCCGAACGTTCAGAAAGTTCAGCCACGGCAGAGGCTTGAGGCGCTTCAGGGTGCCTGTGGGGTCATGGCAGGCCGTTGGAGACACACCAGCAGCAGAGACCAGGAAGGCTTGGGGATTGGCGCCCTGGGTTGCCCGGGCGGGCAGGCAGGCTCGGCGCTTAACCCCTGAGGGTGCCCATGGGGGCATTGCTGGCCATCTTGATGCAGTGGAATGACAGCTCCCCATGAGCAGAATTATGGCCCCAGAACCCTGAGGGTGGGTCCTGGGACTAGAGTGGCAGCTTTTGAATGACATGGATGGACAGCCCTCTCTGCCTGTAACGTAGGCCCCAGAACTCTGATGGTGGTACCTGGGGCTGGAGTGGCTGTTTCTTGATGTGATGGAATGACAACTCCCCATGAGCGGAATGATGGCCCCAGAATCCTGATGGTGGGGCCTGGAGCTGGAGTGGCTGGCTGTTTCTTGATGCGGTGGAATGATGGCTCCCCGTGAGTGGAATGACAGCCCCAGAATGCTGACAGTGGGTCTTGGGACTAGATTGGCAGCTTCTGGATGACATGGAATGTAGGCCCCAGAACCCCGACAGTCGGTCCTGGGACGGAAGTGGCAGCTTCTAGATGAAGTGGGTGGACAGCCCTCCCTGCCTGGAATGCAGGCCCCAGAACCCTGATGGTGGGTCCTGGGACAGGAGTGGCAACTTCTGGATGAAGTGGATGGACATCCCTCCCTGCCTGGAACCAGGGCCAACCCCAGGGTTTGTGAGGCCATGTGTGAAGTCTTGGTGCAGGGCCTAATTTGCCTTATTAGGCCCCACCTAATTATGCAAATGTATAAATTTACATAAAACTTACTCCCTCTGGCCAGGAAGGATTCCCATTCTCCACCCCTCCGAGCAGCCATGGGGAAGCATGGCCTCCCAATGCTTCCCCCCCCCAAGCTGAGCATCTACCACCACTCCCCAGGAGTGGTTTCACTGCAGGGGCAGCCAAGCGGGCAGTGAGGCAGGCACAGAGAGACTGACTGCATCCACTGCCTTACTGGGAGAGGGGGGTGAGTTTAGCCAGTCTGGCCTCCAGGGTCTGTTCCTTCTTGCTGCCGGTGCCGCCTGTGCCTTGTGCACGCATGCGGTGTGACCAGTCCAGGAGGTGCTGCTATCAAACACACCAGACACCCAAAATGCAGCTAGCATATTAAGCAAATTATGTCATGAAAAGAGACATATAACCAGTTCAGTGGTGCCCTCATAATCAGTTCATGCTGCCCCCACCCATAACCATTTAATTTGTGCCCATGGGGCAGTGTGAATTGATTATATGGGGGCACAAATGAACTGGTTATAGGGTGTGGGTTTAAAGGCAGCATTCCTGTTGGCAATAACTTCATTAAGAAGAGTTAGTGAAATAGCAGCCATAATAATCTCAGAACCATATATGCAGATTTATTTTCCAAGACACAATAGATATTGCTTTACATCCTAAATCCCTACCTAAGATAATATAAGTAAGACAGTTGTGAGAATGTGGCCCTTTTTACATGGGCCTCTCCTCCCAGCCATGAACACGCAAATTTCTGTGTGTTCATGGGTGGGGGAACCCTGTGTGAACGACACAGTGCACGCACCCATGGTGATTGGGGGTATGTGCGCACCCACCTAACATGCATCCCCACTCACCACCACCACCACCCCACTCATCCCCATGCAAGGAGCAACCGGGGGAAACGGTGGTTACTATGTGGGTGTGGATGAATGGTGGGTGAGCGGGGATGCGTGTGCAGCCGTGTGCATTCCCCATTCATGCACTGGTGCGCCCACAGACCTCCCCGCCCCCACCCAGTGGAGCTGTGTAAAAATATCATGTGAGGAGGCACTTGAAGAAGAACAGAAGTCTGCTGCCTTGTAAAGAAGGTTCTTTGAGATGGCACAAAACTTTCTCACAACACCCACCCTTCCAGCCCTGCATGGAATTCTTTTCTTCTATTTCTAGAAGGAACTCTCATTCTGAGGGGCAGAGTGCTTTTTATACGAGAAGAGCTCGAGACCATCTTGTGGTCTATTATTTGAATAGGGTGAACATGCACAATCCAGTTGTAAGAACGTTGGGAGCCATCTCAAAGAACCTTCTTTACAAGGTAGCAACCTTCTGATCAGCACATGGGGAGGAGCAGTTTGTAAACAAACTGCCTTATCTCCCAGTCCAATCGGGTGTCCCAGTTGCTGCTGCTGCAGCACTATACAGAGGGAGAGGCAGGTGAGTGATGGGGTCTGGAGCCAGGGAGAGGAGGCAGAATCACTTATTGGGGGAGAAGCTGGCTGCACCCGGCTGCCCAGCCATGCAAGTGTAGGGCCCCAGCTGGCCGCGGGGCCATGTGTGGCCACACATGTGGCACATGCCTGGGGCTGGCCCTGCCTGGAACGTAGGCTCCAGAACCCTGATGGTGGGTCCCCTATTTGGCCGGGCACCCCTATTTGGCCGGGAGTTGCTGGCTGTCTGGCATCAGTGGAGCAGCGGCAGAGACCCAGCCAGGGCTTGGTGGATGGCACCCCTACTCGACTGGGCATTGCAGGCTGCCAGGCGTCGGTGGAGCAGTGGCAGAGGCCCAGCCATGGCTTGGTGGCTGGCACCCGTACCTGGCCAGGCGTTGCAGGCTGACATCGTACTCAACTGATCTCAAGAAGCTCTACTGCAAGTTGGGCAAGCCTTTCCTGGTGGTGAATCTTGTGGATACCTAGCCCCCGCCTGCCAGTGTACTCATCCAAGCTATGCCCATCTACAAGAGTAACGAGCAAATGGCTGGCATGCAGTGCCACCACCACCAGCAGTCATTGGATTGCCACGTCACAGAGCCCATGGTACAGCAGAGGCAGCATCAGCACAGGCAGGAGCAGTGAACATTCGATTGCCGGGGTGCAGTACGTGAGGCACAGCAGTGGCAGCCTCAGCAGCAGCAGAAATTACATTGCCGGGCCACAGTACCCATGGCACAGCAGTGGACATTGGATTGCCGGGGCCAAGAACCCATGGCACAGCAGAGGCAGCATTGGCAGCAGCAGCAGACATTGGATTGCCAAAGCACAGAACCCATAGCACAGAAAAGGCAGCATTGGCAGCAGCAAACATTGGATTTCTGGGGCACAGAACCCATGGCACAGACAGCAGAGGCAGCATTGGCAGCAGCAGCAGACATTGGATTGCCAAAGCACAGAACCCGTGGCACAGACAGCAGAGGCAGCATTGGCAGCAGCAGCAGACATTGGATTGCCANTGGAATGCAGGCCCCAGAACCCTGATGGTGGGTCCTGGGACAGGAGTGGCAACTTCTGGATGAAGTGGATGGACATCCCTCCCTGCCTGGAACCAGGGCCAACCCCAGGGTTTGTGAGGCCATGTGTGAAGTCTTGGTGCAGGGCCTAATTTGCCTTATTAGGCCCCACCTAATTATGCAAATGTATAAATTTACATAAAACTTACTCCCTCTGGCCAGGAAGGATTCCCATTCTCCACCCCTCCGAGCAGCCATGGGGAAGCATGGCCTCCCAATGCTTCCCCCCCCCAAGCTGAGCATCTACCACCACTCCCCAGGAGTGGTTTCACTGCAGGGGCAGCCAAGCGGGCAGTGAGGCAGGCACAGAGAGACTGACTGCATCCACTGCCTTACTGGGAGAGGGGGGTGAGTTTAGCCAGTCTGGCCTCCAGGGTCTGTTCCTTCTTGCTGCCGGTGCCGCCTGTGCCTTGTGCACGCATGCGGTGTGACCAGTCCAGGAGGTGCTGCTATCAAACACACCAGACACCCAAAATGCAGCTAGCATATTAAGCAAATTATGTCATGAAAAGAGACATATAACCAGTTCAGTGGTGCCCTCATAATCAGTTCATGCTGCCCCCACCCATAACCATTTAATTTGTGCCCATGGGGCAGTGTGAATTGATTATATGGGGGCACAAATGAACTGGTTATAGGGTGTGGGTTTAAAGGCAGCATTCCTGTTGGCAATAACTTCATTAAGAAGAGTTAGTGAAATAGCAGCCATAATAATCTCAGAACCATATATGCAGATTTATTTTCCAAGACACAATAGATATTGCTTTACATCCTAAATCCCTACCTAAGATAATATAAGTAAGACAGTTGTGAGAATGTGGCCCTTTTTACATGGGCCTCTCCTCCCAGCCATGAACACGCAAATTTCTGTGTGTTCATGGGTGGGGGAACCCTGTGTGAACGACACAGTGCACGCACCCATGGTGATTGGGGGTATGTGCGCACCCACCTAACATGCATCCCCACTCACCACCACCACCACCCCACTCATCCCCATGCAAGGAGCAACCGGGGGAAACGGTGGTTACTATGTGGGTGTGGATGAATGGTGGGTGAGCGGGGATGCGTGTGCAGCCGTGTGCATTCCCCATTCATGCACTGGTGCGCCCACAGACCTCCCCGCCCCCACCCAGTGGAGCTGTGTAAAAATATCATGTGAGGAGGCACTTGAAGAAGAACAGAAGTCTGCTGCCTTGTAAAGAAGGTTCTTTGAGATGGCACAAAACTTTCTCACAACACCCACCCTTCCAGCCCTGCATGGAATTCTTTTCTTCTATTTCTAGAAGGAACTCTCATTCTGAGGGGCAGAGTGCTTTTTATACGAGAAGAGCTCGAGACCATCTTGTGGTCTATTATTTGAATAGGGTGAACATGCACAATCCAGTTGTAAGAACGTTGGGAGCCATCTCAAAGAACCTTCTTTACAAGGTAGCAACCTTCTGATCAGCACATGGGGAGGAGCAGTTTGTAAACAAACTGCCTTATCTCCCAGTCCAATCGGGTGTCCCAGTTGCTGCTGCTGCAGCACTATACAGAGGGAGAGGCAGGTGAGTGATGGGGTCTGGAGCCAGGGAGAGGAGGCAGAATCACTTATTGGGGGAGAAGCTGGCTGCACCCGGCTGCCCAGCCATGCAAGTGTAGGGCCCCAGCTGGCCGCGGGGCCATGTGTGGCCACACATGTGGCACATGCCTGGGGCTGGCCCTGCCTGGAACGTAGGCTCCAGAACCCTGATGGTGGGTCCCCTATTTGGCCGGGCACCCCTATTTGGCCGGGAGTTGCTGGCTGTCTGGCATCAGTGGAGCAGCGGCAGAGACCCAGCCAGGGCTTGGTGGATGGCACCCCTACTCGACTGGGCATTGCAGGCTGCCAGGCGTCGGTGGAGCAGTGGCAGAGGCCCAGCCATGGCTTGGTGGCTGGCACCCGTACCTGGCCAGGCGTTGCAGGCTGACATCGTACTCAACTGATCTCAAGAAGCTCTACTGCAAGTTGGGCAAGCCTTTCCTGGTGGTGAATCTTGTGGATACCTAGCCCCCGCCTGCCAGTGTACTCATCCAAGCTATGCCCATCTACAAGAGTAACGAGCAAATGGCTGGCATGCAGTGCCACCACCACCAGCAGTCATTGGATTGCCACGTCACAGAGCCCATGGTACAGCAGAGGCAGCATCAGCACAGGCAGGAGCAGTGAACATTCGATTGCCGGGGTGCAGTACGTGAGGCACAGCAGTGGCAGCCTCAGCAGCAGCAGAAATTACATTGCCGGGCCACAGTACCCATGGCACAGCAGTGGACATTGGATTGCCGGGGCCAAGAACCCATGGCACAGCAGAGGCAGCATTGGCAGCAGCAGCAGACATTGGATTGCCAAAGCACAGAACCCATAGCACAGAAAAGGCAGCATTGGCAGCAGCAAACATTGGATTTCTGGGGCACAGAACCCATGGCACAGACAGCAGAGGCAGCATTGGCAGCAGCAGCAGACATTGGATGGCCTGGGCACAGAACCCATGGCACAGCAGAGGCAGCAAAAGCGGACATTGCATTGCCCAGGCACAGTACCTGTGGCACAGCAGAGGCGGCATCAACAGCAGCAGACATTGGATTGCCAGGGCACAGAACTCATGGAACAGCAGAGATTTCAGCAGCAGGATTTGCCTGTGCTCAGCATCCATGGAGCCAGGATGGTAGGATTTGCCAGGGAAGATCTCCCATACAGCAGCAGGATTGTGTGGGCACATTTGGATTTGCCAGGGCAGAGCACCCATGGACCAGCAGACAGCAGCAGTGGATTACAAGGCCAGTGGGGCACATCACCCAGGGTTGACATGGCAGGCACACAGGCACTTTGGCATGAGCAGAAGGCAGACTGAGGCAGGGTTGAGCTTGGAAACCAAGGCGGGCAGACAGGCAGCGTGGCATGAGCATCAGAAGGCAGACTGAGGCAGGCTTTGAGCTTTTCCCACTGGGCGAGCAGACAGGCAGCATGGCATGAGTATCGGCAGGCAGGCTGAGGCAAGGTTTGATCTTGGCAACCTGAGTGGGTGGGCAGACAGGCAGCATGGCATGAGAGGCAGTAGGGAAGGCAGGCTGGAACCTTGTCAGGGCACTCATATAGGCTGTCGAAGACTGTGCAGCACAAGACAGAGCCAGTCAGATAGGCAGGCCGAGATCGTCTAGCCAGAGGCTGGCTGGCAGGCTTACAGCCTCCCAATGCCACCCTACATCATGAGGTCAGTCAGATAGGCCAGCCGAGGCCATCTAGTCAGAGAGAGAGTGGCAGGACGGGTGCCAGGCATTGGGAGGGAGGGACAGCACCTCAGCAGCAGGAGCCCAGATTGAGGAGGAGCCGTGTCCCAAGACTGCCCCTGTCATGGGGTGGCGTGTGCCACTGCACCATCAATCCATGTCCAGGGGTAGCTCGGGGAATCCCAGCAGTGGAAGGTTCACCTTTATAAAAAGCAACTACTCCACCAACTTGACCCCAGGCTCAGGTGGTGTGGTGAGCAAATGTCCCCTGTCATGGAGAACACCTGCTCGCTGGGGACACTTGGTGGGCAGGACAAGAGACCCTTCACCACTTTGGACTGGGTCAGCCACACATTGGTCTTGCCGACCCAGCAGGCCAAGGGATCGATGCTGGAATCAATCCAGGGCTCCTCCTCCAGGTAGCTCTCCACTCCTGCTGAGGCACTGTCACACTCCCTCGCATAGCTCTGCTTGGACACCAGCTCCAGCACTGCCCTCAGCCTTGCTGCCTGCCCTGCTGTGCATAGGCCCATCCTCGCCAGAGTGCCCTGCATATACAAGCCACTGCTGTTCACAATAGGGGTGCTGCTACTGCTAGGGCTAGGGGCAGGGATAGACCCCTCCGGCTGAAAGGAGTGGCTGCTCCCACTCCCACCATCCCCAAGCCGTCCTGCTGCTGCCGCCGCACACTCTCAAAAGATTGCTCTGCCTGCCAGACTCGCTCCACCAGGTCAACATTACAGTGCCCATAGAGCACTGTCTGGTGTGCCATGCTGCCCTTGACCCTGGGGTCCAGCATGGTTGCCAAAACGTACTCCTCCCACTGCAGGAGCTCATCAAACTGCGCCTTTAGCCCTGCCTTCAGCTTCCACACCAGGGCAACCACCTCATCTGCCAGCTTCCTGCCCTGAGGGCAACAATCCCGCCCCTGGAGAATCTCCTCCAGCCTCATGAGAAGACTCTGGACCAGAGAGGTCACCTGCTGCTGTTGCTCCCCCCTAGCACCAATACTGCTCCTGCTGCTAGAGGCAGCTGTTCGAGCAGGACGCTTGCCCGCTGATGGAGGCAGATGACTGGCTGCTGCAGCCAGGAACCCGCTGGCATCCACTGCCCCTGCCTGCCTGCTTAGCAACACAGTGCTGTGGCATCCCTTGAGGTGCCTCGCCATGGCAGTTGTGCCAAGGTTGGTGAGCACCTGCCCACACTTCACCACCTTCTGGCACAAACTGCACTGCACCTCCCTGGGATCATCTGCCTGCACCAACTTAAAATGCACCCAATATGGAGGATTTTTTGCCCCCTCCTGCCTTCTGACCTGCACTGGTTGACACACCACTGACAGTGCTGATGGAAGGGGCAGAACATGATGGAGACACAGCTCTTGGAGGGACAGCCATCGCCTCAGCACCAGGTATCTCCTCCATGGGACTAGTGTCTGCCTCGCTGTCCCCAATCTAAGTGATGTCCCACAAAGGGGAGTACTGGGACCCTGAGGCTGATGGACTGCCCACCATGCTGCTGCCACTCTCCATGCACCCCCTATAGCTGCTGCTGCTACTGCTGCTCCTCTCCTTGATGCCATTGCCCTGCCTCTAGCAGTCGTGGTGAGATCCATCAGCCCTGGACTGCTGGGGATCACATCAATAATGGGGGTCGGGTACATTAGTGGCCCTGGAGGAACATCTGACCCTGAAGCACCCGCACCTGCTCATGCAGCCGCAGCAGAAACAGACGCAGCCTCCTGGAATGAAGGCCTTCCAGTGCCCTGCATGGCAATGGAGGACGCTGGCAGGAGGTGCCACCGAACCACACCTCTAGTGCCACTGCTGGGAGCCTCTGAAGCCTGACTGCCAAAATCAGGCATGTGCAGTTGGGGGTGTTGTGATGGGCTCAGGCTGCTCCAGATGCCTGCCACTCCACTGGCACAACCGCTGCCACCTCTAACAGGTGCTCCATTCCCTGCCTTATGGGCAGCAGACCAGCCTCTCCTGCTTCCCTTCTCCATTTTCCTTTACAAATTATGCAGAGAAAGTTTTTATATTATTTATTTAATCAAAATTTGAATATATATAATCTACTACACTAACTCTTAACTGCTATTAACTATTCTAAAACCTATGGAACTAAATGGATTATCTAATATCTACAAAGGCCTAGTCCTACAAACACACTATAAAATATTAAAACTGAATCACTACACACTCTCTCTCTATAAAACTAAGCTAACTCCTACAACTATCTATCTATCTATCTATATGTATATATATATACACACACACACAGAGGGATGGGGGGGCACAGACAGCTCACAACAAACAACCCAGGGCCGGGTACAGGGAGGAGGATATACAAGGATTCAATGGAAGGGAGAGAGAAACAACACAGGGAGGGTAAAAAAATAAAAACACCACCTAAATCTATCTAATCTCATCTAAATAAATGAAACTATGGAGGTAAATGTGTGGGAATAGGATGAGGATGGCAATGGATTAGGAACACAAAGTGCTGGGAGAGGGAGACTTCTTAAAATGCCTGCTTACAGGATCAGTGGCTAGCTGAGAAGGAATTGGAAGTGGGGAGGGCAGACTCATTACTTGCTGTGCCCACCTTACCACAAGCCCCATTGGCTCTGTGCAGCCTAGCCCCATGCCAATCACAGACTGCAAAGTCAGTGGTCTGAGGAAAAGAGGGATGGTGACTGGGCAGTCTGTCTGCCAGTCCAAGCCTCTCCACCCCTGGCACTGCTGCCCACCTCCCCTGGCCTGCCAGCCAGGTTTTTCCTGCCCAAATGCACCTGAACTCATCCGAACACAGCCGAACTGTTCAGGGGTTTTGGCATTCGGTTCGGCTGTCTGAACTGGCTGAGTTAGGTTCGAACTCTGAACGTCTGAACCGCGTTCATAAATCCCTATAAACTACATTTGCTGTCCTAACGTTAAAGTTCCAGCGCATGACAGGTGCTCTGGGGAGCCTTCTCTTTACTATCATATCCAGAATCTCTGTCCTTTTTGGAGATGACAAAAAAAAGGCTGTTAAATCCACCCAAATCTGCAAAAAATACTTTAACCTTTTTTATTTGGGACACTGGTGAGATATTTAAGAGATAAAAGTTAAACCTTGCCAATAGCAAGCTTTGTTTGTTGAAAATTGTGACAGATTAACTTAAATTGGAAAATTAGGCAGAGTTGGATTATAATAATTAATAGAACCCTGATTTACTGAAATGCTTGTAAGGCAGTATTGTTGCCTTCATATTTTATATGTACATATGAGGGTTGTGAACACCCATTTTTGGCTTATGCCATAAATAAATCATTCATTCATTATTTGGGACACAGCTTGTTGCATTATTAGATTTAGTTGATGTGCACAGCAGTGTACACAATGAGCATTTGGGTATATGTCCTGTATCCTCTTTTGGACACACACCCCCATGCTGCGTATGCATCATGCTCACACCATCATAGCTCTGAGCAGTCACTTTCTGTTTACCATCATCCTGTGGGAAAAGAGCATTCATCTGCTGCAGCAATGCTGTGGCAATGATTTCTGCATGAGAGTCTTGCAACGGAGGCTGAGTTTCCATCTGCGGTGGCGATGGTGGCAGAGGGAGGGGCAAGAAAAGACGTAGCAGCGCAGAGGAGCTGGATGACAGGAAAAGAGCCTGTGTGAAAGGGGATCTGCCACGGCTAATCTCACACGTCAGGGTGCAAAATCCTGCCCTGACATATGCAAGAGAAACCACGACAGATCCCCATTCACACTGGCTCTTTTCCTGTCAGCCAGCTCCTCTGTGCTGCCATGTCTTCCCTCACCCCTCCCTCTGCTGCCACTGCTGATGGGAATGCAGCCTGAGTAAAACTTTAAAAAAAACAAAAAACGCTCTACAGCTGAGGCTCTGCCATCAATGTACTGATAAATGAATAGTGACTGGCAGTGAGTTGACACATCTGTTGTGTCATCAGCCTGAATAGCCAAATATTCAGTGCTCTTCAACTCCTCGATAATGAAATCCCTGGCCACTGTGAGCATGCAGTCTAGGAGTTCATTTTGGATTGTTTTGGAAGTGCCTTTGAAAACTGTGGCAGTTTTCAAATGCTTCTCCATCACAGAATCAATGCTGCCAATCAGATCAACCAAGGCTCTAAACACTCCTGGGTTCAGAGTCCTCAGTCTCATCATGGCCACGCAGTGCCAACTCAAAAGCACCACAGAACCGAATACAATCAATTATTTTAGAAAGAATGTACCAGTTGTTGTCAGCTTCCTCGTTGTGCCTTCTAATGCTCACAAGATAACCTTCATCCAGTTGTGCCACTATGTTAGTCTTAGCAAATGCTGCAAGCTTGAAGCAGTTATTGATAGGACCTTTGCATTCCTTATGCTTCTTTATCTTCTCAACTAGATGCTTTAAGTCCTTCACTCCAGTTTTGGTCCACACCGTCTCACCCCTGAACAGCAAGCATGGAAAACAAAACAATGAAGTCTTGGAAACATTGCCACACAGTCACTTCTCATACCATGCTGTGCTGAACTGGCATGCGTAGTTCTTCTGTCTTTTATGGGAAGCCTGCACAAGCTGAAGATCTGGACGGCCAGATCCCAGTTCTTTCACCTGATATTTTTCAGCATAAGAGCTGTGAGAATGGCTTTACCAGCAGTGAATCCATGGTGTTCATTTTTAGTGGCTCTCTATTTGATGCTTCTGTCCTGAAAAAAAAAAGAGAAGATTTTAGGGAATTGTATCGCAGCGAGATTTGAGTCATCATTATGCATTGTACTACAATGGTTGCAAAGACAAGTCCTAAATGAAAGCATAGCATGTTACACACACACACCTCCCCCCTGCAAATGATATGCATAAGTGTGGTTCAAACAACACGCCACACAGGCAGCAACTGAAGTTGCTAGAACACTCTTGAGATAATTCATTAAAGTGCATTCCAACTTACAGCAATGCCTCTTGGCACCCTCCTCAATGTACTCTCTGTTCTTCAGCCAAGTCCCTTGGAACTAGATTAGCAATTCCTTGGCAGCAGTGGCTCCTGCTACTTCTCCTCACAACAGACAAACAAACAGAAAGGTCAGTTTGTCTCCAAGAACTCATGACACCACACAATAGAAGTGGCAAAAAGAATCCCACACTCATGATGGCTGCTTTTAAAAAAACACCACAAATTGTATCAGTAAATCTGCAAGCTTGCTCCCCCCCACACACACACTTTTCTGCACCCCATCATGAGAAAAGAAGTTACCTGCTTCTGTAGGTGAGCTTAAGAAAAAGTTGGATGGATACTGTTTTTTCTCTATTGGTAGTTGTCTGCTGTTGTAGGTTCTACATACATTTTAGAGAGTAAATTAGATTGACAAAAATTTGGGCCCCAGCAGCACATACTTATGAAAACCTACACATTTCTTCAAAAGCTGAAAATGCTGTAAAGCCCCTTAAGATACTTAAAAACTACAGAATGGTGAGAAAAATGCTCCAGGTGTTAAGAGCAAGCACTTCCTGAAGTTTCCTATGCAGAAAGTACAAGATTGGGGGGAGGGGAAGCACAAAATGGCCCTGAGCGTGTCTGCACATGCTTGCAATTTGCATTGAAAATGCCAAGGAAACTCAAGAAGAGAAACCATTGCACATGACAAGCCCCCACCCAGGTTTCCCCAGTAGCACCCAAAAACCAGAAAGTAGCTGACAATAGGGGGAGGGGGGGAATCAGTAGAGGCCATTTGAAACAGCAGTAGCTTGTAGCAAGCCATGTGGCCAGGCCAGTGGGGGCAGAAGGGAAGCACAAAAAGGCCCCAAGTGTGTCTGCACATGCTTGTAGATAATTTGCATCGAAAATGCCAAGGAAACTCAAGCAGAGAAACCATTGCACATGACAACCCCCCACCCAGGTTCCCCCAGCAGCACCCAAAAACCAGAAAGCATCAGACAATTTGAGGCTGCAGCAGTAATATACATGTGCTTCCGTGGCTACCTCATCAGCAGTTTGTCCAGCCAGCAACCATATAGATCAGGCCAGGGCTGCGAGCACCTCCTGCAATTTTTCTCTGGCCAGTATTTGGCTGGCTGCGCTGAGGCACGTTCCTCCCCTGGAACTCCTCCCCTCCCCGCCCCCTACCTAATCTCCCTCTAGTGTGTAAAATGGGTGGTATTGCTAAGCGCCCAGCTGCTGCCTATTTTGGCTGAGTTCCACTCCTGGAAATCAGCTTTAGGTTTCACAAGCCCCTCCTCCCTGCCCTGAGAGAGAGCCATGCAGCAGAGGTATGGTACCCAAAGCATGCACTCTCTCTCATGGTTTTGTTATTATTTGAGCTGTCCAACTCTCCCAGTAACACACACAGCCCCACCTCCTCCCTGACGCAGCCTGCAAGTCTAGCCTCACTAAGTCTGGGGAGGGGGAGGAGAGGAAGAGACAGAGCAGAGCTAAATGTTGTGACCATAAACATCAGAACATGACCACACACATTCAGTCAGGACAGGAGGGAGCCTGGGGGGGGGGGGAGGATTGGAGTCGATCCAGGGGAAAGCAAGCGGCAGCACCATTAAACACACCGCTGCGCTATAACTGACTCAGCACACTGAGTCCAGATTGGGTGCATACGCAGGAGGTGCACAGCATGCAGCAGACTCTCTATGCATGCACTGAATCTCTAGTGGGGAGAAAGCGGATGCAGCACCGCTACAAGCCACCAAGAAGTGCTGGGGGCAGAGACAGCTTGTGCGATGCTGTGCAGCTGCGGTGAGTCAACTAAGGGGGCTGAGGGCTGCTGACCAGCCCTGGGGGAAGTTGTGGGAGTGGCCATCCAGTCCCCTGTTTATAGAAACTGCTGCTGGCTGGGGCCCTGCTCATTCATTCCTGCTGAGATCCAAGGGGATTTCCCATCTCCTAGTATTGACATGAGGAAAAGGAAGTTGATTAGCAAAATAGCACTACAGATCCAAAGGGCAGTAGCAAAGATTGGTTTTTTAGCCTGCTCATAATTTGACCTCCTGATTATGGGTGCAGTCACACAAGATGCCTGCCCCTCCCTGGGCAGCCTTGTCACTCCCTGGGCAAATGAGGCACTGGATGCAGTGGCTTATGTGTATAGGGGCTGCCAGATGTTCGCCTCATCCTGGGGCGGGATGAATATCTGCTTGCTCCATGACTCATCCTTGGAGAAATCTCAAGGATGCATCACGGAGCCAAGGCAGAGTGAGTCTGGGTGGCCAAGGCATGCTTGCCCCTCCATGCTTGGGGCAACACTGTGAGCAATGGGTGCTACCACCTGTTGATTGCAACCATGTCACACTCTGGGAAGGAGTAGTGAGTCCCCAGGTCACTTGGGGAAGGGGAGCCCAGAGGAGGCATGTGCACGTCCCTCTTCCCACCCTGAAAAACAGCTGATTAGGAGAGAGGGGCCATGAGGAGTGGTGGGAGTGGTCTCTTCTCTAGGCCCCTCTCCCCTGATCAGCTGTTTGTCAGGGTGGTGAGAGGGGCACTCACGTGGCTCCTCTGGGCTCCCCCACCATCAACTATCAGTTGCCCTTCCCAGGTACCCCTCTTTCCTAATCCACCTGACAGCTGACAGTCAGGTCCCTGCACTGACCCTGCAGTGTGGCAGGGTCAATTTCCCACCACAGAGCAGAGAAAGAATCAGACCCGGGCAGCTCATCTGGCTGCAACCAAGTATCTGATCAATAGATTTTATGTGGCAGGGGACCTGGCAGATCTCTTCCCTCACCCACTCTATCCCCCTTCCTTCCCTTAATGGGTTACAGATGCATGGTGGCCATTACACACTGCTGGGTATTTAGTGTTTTGAATAAGTTGACAAGGGGCAGCTGGGTCTTATTAGGGGAACCCAGAATCCACTTTCAGCAATAAAGCAAGCAGCTTAAGTGCCAGAGGAAGGGGGTAGCCTTTGTTCAAAGAGTCATTCTGACAAGTCAGTGTTCAAAGAGTCATTCTGACAAAAACAAGATGTCTCCTAGGGCATGTTTGGCAGAACAATGTATAAGGATAGGTGGGGCCTGAGACAGCTGCAGGGGCCTATTCTGTACCTCTCAATATTTCAAGTGCCTGAACACAGGGACAGAACTATGTCCCTTGGCCTCTGGAAGTCACACCCACTGGCTCCCAGAAGTCACACACCCAGGTTCAATTAAGGAAAAGATAGCTCTGTATCCAAACAATTTAAAATGCTCTTATGAAACAAATATGCCCCCAGTGGCTTAGTCAATGCAAAAATGCTCCCCATGCACAGTGCTCCCCATGCAACAGGCTGCCCCTCCAAAATGTATATGTGCTGATTTGTATAAAGTTACATAATCTTAAAATAGCTCATTGCCTGAGTTTAAGAGTAGGCTTACAAAAACTTTGTTTTTTAATAAATTATGGAGCCACATTAGTGACTCCATAGTTAAGGCGGAGCTAACTTTCTTAATTGAAAGGCCCATAGAGTCCATGGGGCCATGGGAGTCCCAGAGGCAATTTCCTCTGGCTTGCAACCCACTGTTGACGGGATTTTCTCATTGATTTGCCATGAATAGTGAATGTGGTTTGCATAGAATAGTCGGGGAATGCTCAAAGTACATGCCACTGTTTACAAATTGTGCGATGGATAGCTATAAAATGTTTAATTATGATTTAAAGTACTGTCTGTATGCTTTACCTTATACTTATGTCATGCACTCTTCCATACCTATTATAATAATAATTTATTTGCGGCTATAAGCCAAATAGACAAAACAAACCAAGAATACAATAATAATAAACATCACATACAGTTCCCTCCTAAAGGGAGGAACATTCAAAATATGAAAGAGAACCGGCAGCCCAGCTCTGGCCTTTATACCGGCCATCATCACACCATTCAAAGACCCACACGTATCATGATCCTTAGTACTATTCCTATTAATATGTGGATCTTGAATGGAAACTTTGATATATATATATTCTTAGTGTTTTGACCCACGTATTTAGTTTTTTCCTTTGTATTTTGTAACTTTGTGCTATGTGTACTATTTTATTCTTGTGACTATTAATAATTGTTTGTAAATTTTTTGTAATTTTGTTATAACCTGATGGTTAATACAAATAAACATTTTACTACTAGTAGTAGTACTATTCCAAGGGCTGTCTAAACTGTAGAAACAGTTTTCGGAGATTGAAAGCAACCACCAGATATTGGGCAACCAATGTCGTAGTTAAGTGTCTGTATCAACATACGCAGGTTATTCTCAGACCTGCCCGGGAACTTCTTGGAGAAAGGTAACCAGAAAATGAGAACGAAGCGTGTCATAGAGATGGCAGCTAAACAAAATATGAGCTACTGTCTCGACATGCTGACCCTCAAATGGACACACTCTATCGGAAAATTCGATGGCATTAAATCGTCCTTCCAATACCATGGATGGAAGTGCATTGAGGCGGGCACACATGAAAAGGTATTTACCCATTTCCGATATACTCGAGGTCAGATACTTAGCCATACATGGGCAGGAATTAATATAGGGGAGATAATCCAATACATGGGGAGAGACCCTAATACTGGCCATCTCCTTTGCAGTTCCCTATCAGAAAGCCTACTGGCTAATTCCTTTATCATCACGCCCAGGTCTTTTGGGGCCCAGTACTCCGGATGAAAGCCCATCCTAGAGATATAGCTCTCCACTGCTTTTATCCACTTGCTTTTAAAAGTGTCTGCCAGCCAAAATTGTACCAGCCCTTTACCTCGGGACTTGTGGAGTTTTGCCCAGAATTTCAAAACTAGACCCCAAGCTACCAATGTCCATTTCGATTGTCCCATTTCCGCCCTTATGGTCGCAAAGGGCGTACCCCTGGGAATCTTCAGGAGACTCTTCAGGCACCTGGCCTGAATGCTGTCCAACTTCCCCAGCTTAGATGGAGTAAGCAGGGCCCAAACTTCCACTCCATAAAGGAGCTGTGCATTCAAAACCTTAATTGCTGGCTCCACTGCCACCCTCCCTGAACTAAGGAAGAGTTTGGACACAACAAGCACTGCACCTCTGGCTGTTGAGAGTGCTCTCTCTAAATGATTATCCCAAGAGTCTGATGTCTAGAAATTCAAACCTAGATATTGGAAATTTTCAACCTGGGAAACACTGCTGCCCCCTAGTGACCATGGACAGATACAGGATTTACGTGGCCTAGCAAAGACCATAATTTTTTATTTATCCTGATTAATTGCAAGTTTATTCTGGTGACAGAAGTCTGCAAAAAAGACCAACTGTCTGTTCAGTCCTACCCTGGTCTGCGACATTATAGCGATGTAATTAACATACAAGAGACATCCCACCGAGAAATTTGTCAATTTTTTTTTTGGGGGGGGGAAGGAGGATGAGGCTAGTACAGGAATCACTCCATTAATAAACAGATTGAAAAGTGTTGGTGCCAGAACGCACCCTTGTCTCACGCCTGAACCAGTGTGAATTGGGTCTGTTAATCGGTCTGAATGCTCAGCCTTAACAGCCAACATGGTATTATTATGCAGGCACTGCAAAAGGAACAATAACCTTTTGTCAATGCCCATTTCCCCCAATTTCTCCCACAGGATAGTCCTACTAACCCTGTCAAAGGCTTGTCTAAGGTCCAGAAATGCAACATAGAATTTCTGATTGCAGGTCACATATTTTTCAATTAAATGCTGGAGAATCAGGCAATGTTCGGCGGTGGAACGATCTTTTTGGAATCCCACCTGTTCTGGACAAAGAATGTCGGCTTGCATCAGCCAGGCATTAAGTTTAAGCAGAAGCCACTTGCCATAAATTTTGCTTGCAGTGACTAATAGGCCTATAATTAGCTGGAAAGGCCCAATCACCCTTTTTAAAAATAGGCACCACCACCACCTTTTCCCACACAGCCGGCATATTTCCTGTGCTATTTATTTGAGTGAAAAGGGTGGCCAACATCGGGGCCCACCAAGCTAACCTATTCTTGATCAGATCAATTGAAATTAAATCTGGGCCGGGTGCCTTACCAAGTTTGAAGGTACCAATAATCTCCACAATTTCACTGACTGCCACCAGCAGCCATGGTGATAAGAGGGCCAGCTGTTCTGTAATTACTTGGGGACCAGAATCTATAGGATTGCCAGCATACAATATTTGAAAATCGTTAATCGATACAGAATCTGGGACCAACACTGGCGATGGATCTAACCTAGGTTTGCCCCAGCTGTTGACAAGTGACCAGAACTTTTTACTGTCCTGTACTTCAGCTGAGGTTACCAGTGTGTCCCAATCATTTCCCCAAGATAGTCGCTTCTTAGCCCTAACAGTGGCTTTATAGAGGCGCTTGGCTTGAAAATAGTGTGGGGGGAGACAAGCATAGCTCCCTTTTCTGTAGTCCAAATATATTAATACCATCCACTTTCTAAGCATCCTACATTCTGCATCGTACCAAGCTTTATGGTAGAGATTCTGATTTTTAGGCTTTGCCAGAACAGGAGCATGGGCTAATAACAAATTGGTTATTTTATCACTCAAGAGAGGAATATTTTGCGATTATATCCAGTTGTTCCACCCCTGGGGTCACCTCTGACCCCCAGGCACTGCATGGGTACTCCACCAAAAGGGAGCCCACACTTTCCAGAACTGCCTCACTAAGCTTAACGGTTATACGATGGGCCCCAACCTGGGGGGGGGAAGCCCCACCTTTGGCAATAGAAATGCCCTAGGTGCTCTGAGTTTAAGACTAAGATCCAGAGGAAGATGATCACTCTCCTGACACGAGCCCACCATAAAATTCCTGATAAGAAGTATCTGTTCCGAAGAAGCTGCCACATAATCCCCCACACTGGAGCCAGTCGGGCCTATAAATGTGAATTCTCCACAGATATCCTCGTAGCCAGAGTCATTTAGAATGGAAAGATTAAGTTCCAACAGAATTTTAACAAAATGTAAACCTCAGTCATTAATCAGTTTGTCTTTGGAGCACCTAGGGCCTAATGCGGCGACATTCTTGATTTGGACACCATACTGACTGAGTGCTTCATCATCCTGGACTATACGGGCCTTAAAGTCGCCTGATAGAATTATTTTCCCATGAGAATGGAGCTCCAGAACCTCCTCCAGTGCCTCAGTCACAACGGACCAGTATCTAACATTATATGATTTGGCATTAACCAGGGAGATATATGTTGTAGCAATAATAATTATATGTCCCTCGCTACAGATTACTACTGCCAGAAAACACAGGGGTTTGGGGTAAACTGCAACTATCTGGGCTTTCAATGAATTGGAAAGAAAACACACAAGACCTCCTCTCAGCCAGCCCTTAGCTAAAGGCAGAGTGGCTGGCACAAAATGGGACATATAACTCTCCAATACTGACAAGGAAATAGCCCAGGTTTCTTGGAGTACTATAATATGGAATTGGGTCAAATAGTTCAAAGCCTCTATAAAGCCTGCGAGCCTAGCGCACCCTGCTATTTTCCAGGAGCATATCCTTATACTATCAGGGTCATGACACTGCCTGTCTCATTTGTCAGGGGACACGATTGCCAAGGCCCTCTCAGTTGTCTCCTGTCGGGGGTCTTCTACAAGTTTAGTCACTGCCTCCTCCTTCACTTCTGCTAACAACAGAGTGGGACTACCCTTAAGCTGATTAACTGGGGGAGGTGTTTTGGAAATACCCCCCATAACGTTCCCTGTATCAAACCTCCCCAAATCAGGCATATACAAGAAGACAGATGCCGCAAAATCCATTTCATTCACATCTGGTAAAGAGGGAAGGGATCTAGCCCTAGGCCCATCTAGTAGAACCATCCTGGGCGGGATAACTAGAGGTTCTACTGGCTGAGCCAAGGGCATGACCAATTTGTCCAAATGATCATTTATTGGCTCTTTGAGGCCCCCAGCAAAGCACCCCCCTATCATATCCCTATCCTTAGGAGCATTGTTCGGGGGATATTGGGTTGCAGACCTCCCGCATGATTGTCCCGCAGCAGTTAACAATGGGCGAGGCACAGTATCAATCAAAACCTCCCCCAAAATAACTCCCCAGGAGGTAAACAAATCCACCTTGGACCATAGGTGGTTGACAAACTGTGGAGTCCGAAACCATACTACCAACCTCTGGGTACCCCTTGTGGATGGTAAAATTTGGTAAGTCTGCACCTGCCAAAAGGGAACTGGATAGATCAAAAATAGATGAAAGATGCCATTGAATAGCTGATTTATTGGCCCAACGGGGAAAAGTACCATTTGGGAGTGGATGAGCCATTATAGAGAGTGCATTCCTATCCACCCTTAATGAATTATGGGTTACATGGCCCTGATTACCCACAGGGACAGCATGCCCATGCAGGCTGCCCTGAATGGAAACAGACCGCCCCTTGACATGGCAAGCAGAGTTTTGAGCCTTTTCCATGCCCTGAGGGGAGTTACATGTGCCCTTACATAAGAGAAAATTGTCAGAGCCAGAGCAGCCACCACTGGAGTTATTTACAAACTCCACCAGCGTATGCAATTGGGCTTTTTGGCTTTTTAAAACTTGATCAATATCCTCAAGTTGGGCATACAACTTTTCTGAGAAATCCATGATAAGACAGCATTGATCCCCCAGTAATTTATACAATAGGGTCTGCGTATCCATAGATAACCCCTGGACTGCCACACATGCATACCCTTTCCTTGGGGGAGTATTATATAAACCAAAGATCGATTAATCTATCAAACTAACACTTCCCCCATCTGCCTGAGGGCTTAACTGAATAGGAAGCGATGGTGGAGGACTATGTTAATGGACAGATGCAGCCCCCTCTCCCAGAGTACCTTTAGAAGGCATAGTCATGAAAAAGGAGTCCAGTTTCTTTTCCTTGGTTTAAGGCTGCTCACTCGGCAGGAGAGGCTCCTGGAGCCCTGTTTTCTTGGCCATTTAAATGGTCTCTGGAGACGAACAAAATTAGTTCAGGGCACAAGACACTATAGGTTGTGACAGAAGGTCCTCAGGAAAATACCACCAGCAGGGCTAGAATGCAGCAGAGCAGTAACCACAATGATTTTGGCCTGGCCATGGCCTGCGCCTAAGGCCATGCACACAAGGGCGCACCATTGCACACGCAGCCCTTAGGCGCACACGCCGGAGGCCGAGTGTCACTAATAGGCAGGGCCCCGATTCTTCCGCGGAATTTTTTTAAAAATTCCGCGGGAGTCAGGGGCCAATTCTGCGCCTCGGCGCGATTTACCATGCGGGGGGGGGG
>QEPC01012515.1:348101-359614 GCA_003113815.1 Sphenodon punctatus
AAGTTGTAAGCGAGCACAGAATGTGAGACCATACAACAACTTCACTGCTTACAAGGTATGCATGTTAAGGCGGGAGCCTTAACATAAAATTTCTTGGTTTGCTTGATATGAAACTGCCTTAACTAAGTTTTTTAAACCATAGGTTTTTTGTTTGTCTAATAATAAGAACATAAGGAATAAAAAAACCCCTCCACTTAAGGTACTAACAGCCAGTCACATGTGGCTCACAATGAGCTCATCCCCACCCCCATCCTGCACCCCTGGGCTGGTTCAGGACTCCCCCTGGGCAGGGCCAGATTAGTGTGGGGGCCAAGGTTTGGGAAGTGACTGGGGTTGCTGTGGATGGCCGGGGGACTGAATATCCCCCGCCCTCCCCCAACCTCTCCCCAGCTCAGTCAGAAGTATCCCCACTGGGTACCCACACTGTGCTTCCTGTACCTCAACCCCAGTATCCTCCCTGATCCCCCTGGCCTAGGTCTGGAAAGAGTCATTCCCTGGGAGGGCAGATGTTCTAAGTTGTGTACAGATGGGATGCATAGGGGGAAGCCTATTTGTAACTTCCTTGCAGTGTCCTGGCACCTAAGATTCGCTCCCTTGCTACTGCAGCCCAATTATCTCAGAACAAAAGATTATCTCAGAACATACAGCAGGTCAGAACTCCATGTATGTCCTGCATTTGTGCTGATTTACCTGCATTTGCTGCCATATAGCCAGTCTTAAAAAATGTTTCTAGTGGGAGTGGGCACTCCTGAACGTGAACAATTCAGGACTGGAAAGAAACACCTTGGCTGGCTTTCATTCATGATTTCCCTGCTCCACCCTTTGTGCTGATCATCATAGAGATCACGGTGGGCAAAATTCCCTAATCCAAGAGCCACAGACCAAAATCTTCATCCATCCCAGAGCCAGGTTCCTTCTCCCAGTGGAGGCCTGGATGGGTGTGTGTGAGTGTGCATATGTATGGGGGTGGTGTTTGAATGGGGTGTGAGGGTGGTTGGGGAGGTGTGAGCAGAAGTGGTGTTGTCACCCACCCCACCATCCATTTGCTATAGGCCTCAAGCTGTCTCCCAGGTCATCCTCAATGTCACTCCCACAGCAGGGCCTCTCGCGCCCCTGAAGCTGTATGGACAGACTGAAGGGCTTGAGGGGCTCAGCTGAAATGCAGGTCAGTGTCAAAGCCCAGAAAACAAGGAAATTTCTGGTAACAAGCCCATCCATCCATCAATGAAGCATGGTTTGGGACAAAATGTGTAGGACCTGCACTCCCAGGAGTGCAATGGTGGGGCCAGGTCATGGCAAGCACCTCTCTGGACACAGCTCCCCAGTCCCCCTCACCTCCTCCTTCCTAAAGTACTCTATGGAGAGAATATGACAGCACTCTTCTCTCCAGGAGGTGCAGGCTCCCCCTTACTCACCATGGACATGGGGAGGGACACAAATCTGGAGGGGGAATTGCCCCTGCTCTGAGCAATGGGGTAGAAAGTGCAGGTCAACAGGGGCTGTAGCTTGGAAGTACTGCCTACCAGAAATCCACACTGTACTGTTGTCTACCTGGTGGCAGTGACAGGTTTCTATCCTCAGTGACAAATTGCCCTTTACCCACTACTGGGCGCAGTGACAAACTGCCTTTAATACATTGTATCAGTGTGAAACATAATTAATGTGCCCATGATACAGTGAATCATATATAACTGACATGTGATATCTTTTAACATTCTTATGACTATATTAATCACATTGCATATAACTTGAGATTACTCTCATTACTATATTAGTCACATCACCAAAAATTTGAACATTTTCCTAAACACAAAGCTTTACACCTCAAAAACCTGTTAAAGGCAGAACCATTTCCAAAACAAAAAATTTTCCTCTTCAAAATCATTTCACAAAATAGATTTTACCCTAACAAACTCCAAAAAACATGAACATTAATTATAATTGCAATTCAAAAAACATTTAACATACACTACAACAAAAATTAAATGCCAAAAAACATGGAAATTATTTACACTTTTTATCTATATTGCATAATGCACCATCAACATTAACAACATCGCGTTGTGCCTCAGTTTCCTCAAAAGGAAAATGCGCCTAGTGGTCCAGGCCTGACATAATCTGGCCTGGATACAGGACGACTATTTTCCAGTATGTGGAAACTTAGTTTACACTGTGCTAAAAGCCAACCAGCTCAGCAAAGTATTGTAAAGACAATATTATTTATAAATGAGGCCATGAGACAAAGAATGTTATAAATATAAAGCATAGTTTAAAAACATGGTACAAAAGAGAATCCGTGTCAGTTACAAATACATGATTTTAAAAAGAACATTTCTATTCAAAGAAATAGTTCTATTATAAGCTCAAAGATCTATAACATATGCTTTAATTATTGTTGGCTCAATGCATCAAAAGAATATAATGAAGGGGAGAAAACTCCAGGGAATGGAGAGCTTTCTGAAGAATCAGTTTTTCCTCTGCCTCCTTATATTATGAAAAATATATAGAAGTCAGTTTAAATGACATCAGGTCAAGAAAGCTTACAATGAGGTTTCTCAAAGTAAAGTTGTAAACAAGATAAGATTTAACAAGGACCAAGATGTCAGGTTTCTTTAGATAAACAAGATCTTTTCCTGTCCTTGTTTAGCGAATCACGTCCCTTGACACTGGTCCACAGGAAAATGTTGATACAAGCCTAGCTATGTAATCCTTAAGACTAAGAGACAGACTGATCATCTCTCTCCCCCAGTATATGCTCAAGAGTTCAGTAAAAAGGTCATTATAGAAACACTTCATCAGAAATTCACCATACAGAGGCTAATTCTTTCCTCCCTACCCTTCCCTCTCTCTCTTCCCTGTCCATCCTTATCGATGGGGTCACCATCCATCCCATTCCACAAGCCCGTAGCTTGGGCTTCGCCTTCAATACTTACCTTTCCTTTAAACCTTACATCAACTCTGTTGCCAAGTCCTGTCGCTTTTCCCTCCATAACATTATTTGAATTCACCACTTTCTCTGTCTCCTTAGTCAAAACCCTTGTTCATGCCATGGTCATCTCTCGTCTTGACTACTACAACCTCCTCTTTACTGGCCTCCTCCGCTCTCACCTGTCCCCCCTTATCTCTATCCAAAACTCCACTGTTAGGGTCATCCACTCAGTCCATCGCTTCGACCATGTGCAGCCTCTCTTCTCCTCACTTCACTGGCTCTCCCTTTCCCAGTGCATCCTTCACAAACTCCTGGTATTCACTTACAAAACCCTTCACAACCTGACTCCCCCTTACCTCTCATTCCTAATCTCCTTACACACTCCTGCACACACTCTCCCCTCCTCCTCTGTTCCCTCCCTCACTCTCCCTCGTCTCCCCTGCTCCCCTAACCGCATTAGTCCCTTCTCCCTTGCTGCCCCCCATGCCTGGAATTCCCTCCTTGCTCACATCTGCCTTGCCGCCTCCCTCTGCACCTTCAAATCCCTCCTCAAAACCCACCTCTTCCTCGCTGCCTTTCCCAACGCCTGTTAGAACTTTCCTCTCAATATTTACTGTCTGACCTCCCACAGACTCCTGCCTCACTGCAACCAAGCCAAGCACATGCTCCTGAGACTTCACATCCGCTTGAATGTTATTTATCCCTTGTCTCTCCCTATGTCCCCTCTCCTTGTCTCCCCACTCCGTGTCTATTAGATTGTAAGCCGTAGGCAGGGACCGCATCTATCTTATTGTTCTGTAAAGCACCAGGTACACAGCTGGCACTATACAAATGCTAATAATAATAATTCTAATCTTCAATACATTGAAACATAGATGGCAAAAAATATATGCTTTTTATACTGGATACATTAAAACAAGACATATGTACTTAATTTATTACCATACATACTTCCTAGGGGTGGGAAGTTCAGATCATCCAATACTGCCGGTATTTTGGTGTAGCAGAAGTATCGGATTATTCCGGTACAGGGGGGGTACCGGTACCGGAACTTTTTACATTGCGGCCTTTGAAATGAACAGCTGCAATGTAAAAAAAGAAAAAGAAAAAAACAAAACTTTCCCTCCCCAGTCCAGACTGTGCAGGTGGAAGGGGGAACACCCCCCACCCACCCTTCCCAGCCTGGATTTTTTTTAAAAAAAATTTTCCCTGAAGTCCCTGCTACTGCAGGCTCCGGATCGCCATTGGTGACCCAGAGCCCGCACCAGCAGGTAGGTGTACTGGTACTAGGGTGATCCCTGTGGTGGGGGTGGTTTAACACACACCCCACCCCAGGGATCACCCTACCTCCCCACCCAGGGATCGCCTACCTTTGGCACTCCCGGCGGCAGTGGCGGCAGTCCGGGAGCTTCAGCGCTGGCTGTGGCTGCCAGCTTCAGAGATTTCTAGGCCTTCCGGGGAAACCCAGAAGTTCCCCGGAAGGCCTATAAAGTGCTGAAGCCGGCAGCTGGCAGCCAGCGCTGAAGCCTCCGGACCGCTGCCACCCGGAGTGCCAAAGGTAGGGTGATCCCTGGGGTGGGGTGTGTGTTAAACCACCCCCCACCCCAGGGATCACCCTAGTACCTGCTGGTGCGAGCTCCTGGTCACCGGCGGTGGCCAGGAGTCTGCACTAGTAGGGACTTAGGGTAAAAAAAAATAAATAATTAAATCCAGGCTGGGCAGGGTGGGTGGTGGGTGCCCCCCTTCCACCCGCACAGCCTGGGAGAGGGAGAGGGGAGGNTTCCCCATTGAAATCAATGCAATAAATCCGGAACAGGTAATCCGGTTTTAATCCGGTAACCCCGTATTTTGCATACCGGTAACCGGTATTTTGCCGGATGTCCCACCCCCTAAATTACTTACTCTTATTACTATTTACCACTAACTAAACTATCACATTATGTCTTTACAGATCATTTATTTATTATTCAAAGCTTTATTGGGGGCCTATTTGGCCATTGCAATCATTCCTGAGTCAGGCCATAGGTCTAAACAAGTACTAAATACAAAATGAATATTAAAACTTGTTAAAGTATTTTTAAAATATGGTAAAATGAATACCTTTAAACCTTAAGTTCCAACCCCCACCTTTAATAGATCTCCCCCGAGATCAGACCTAATGCCTCAATTTTATTACTCTTCTAGTTGCCTCTCTCCCAGGAAGATCCCAGGATTTTTATGTTAGTTTTCTCCTGGGAGATCGTTCTCGAGAAATAACGGGGAGAGTGGCCTGCTACTTTGAAATTGTTACTAATATAAAGTTGAAAATGAAAGAAACTACATAGTTATTTATTATCATAAGTCACCTATGAGCTTTTTTCAAACTGCCTTAACTCTGTCCTTTACATGTACACAAATTGTATACACTTTATACAATGAAATGCTGACAGTGTCAGTGTAGACAACTTTATACAATCAGTTTCATACAATGAAATTCTGTTCAAAAGGACAGAGGCTTCTTTGGAAGGAAGCCCAAATTCTGCAGTGGTCCCCCTTCTTTACCAAGATATACAGGGGAAACTTTGAGCCCAATATCATCACCACCATCAAGGGGGTGCCCATGAAGCCCATCATCCTGAGGCATCTGGCCTACCCCCTGGTTCATGAATGCCTATCCCATTACCCACACTCTGGAAGAGGCCCACTTCAACAGGCAGTGTTGTGTCTCCAGGACCATGGTGGAACAGGCATAAGATTGGACATACTATTTGTTTTGTTCAAATATTTTGTATCATCTCTAGTAGCAATAGCAACCCATGGGTAAACATTTGGCAGAAACCAACCCTAAAAAAAATATGGGGACAGTTAATGCCTATGACATGACAAGGAGACAGAGAAGGGGTGCAGAGAAGATGAGGTAAGTGAGAAACAATTAAGTGTATTCAGTGTAATAAGCAGCACTTCCAACAAAGTGTGCTCTTTAATGTCAAAACTGATAGTCATGTCTTACTAGACCCGTGTTTCAGTAAATAATACCAATTCCTCTAGGTTCTAGCTGTAAGGTCACTGTATTCACAAAGAAAATCTTTGCTGATATGCCCAGGTTTATTGAAATGAAAACGGGTGAGCAGTCAATAAACAATTGAGCACATTGCCTTCGCTGCTTCAGATCAAACTCATTTCTGCTTCCTGGCCAGTGGCAGGCAATCTTGCAAGACAATTTAGCCTTGAGAGAGGGAGTCGTGATATCTCTTTGTGCTGAGTATGATAAGGGCTCCTCAAATCACACTTGAAGATATTTCTCTGATCAGAATTCTGCCAAGCCTTCCCTCAAAGTTTTTCCCAATCAATTAGAAATGTGACTCTTGAGAGGCAGTTTGGTCGAGGGAACCAGTGTTGGGTCAAAAGCTCTTTAGGGAAGAGACAGTCTTCATTTTCTGTTTTGCACAGCACTTGGCAGTGCACTGGCAAAATGGCCAGCTTTGAGAGACAAGCTGTTCTGTGCACCTGGTTTAATGAAGCTTGGGTTGTGAAGGAGAGCAACGCACAGTGTAAATCAAGGAGATTTTTCAGTTTCTAGAGGGTTCGTCTCTCCCATTCAGGTGAACCTATTGTTATGAAATGTTGGACCCTATTCTTAGGACTTCGGATTGTCTGCCAAATTTGGTTGTAAGTGGCTTGAGGGATCCAAGTTTATTAAGAGAAGAAATTATGCTCATTGTAAGACAATGAAATTTTTCAGCCATAAACGGGCCCATGTATGCTCTCTACAGTTCCCCATTGTTAAAAAAATTGGGGGTGGGAGCCCTGAAGAATCATATACACCATACTTCCAAAAATTCTGATCCGTCAAAGAGGGACAAGCTGTGCCACAGCCACTTAGTCAATAAGCCCTGACCTCTCACGCACAAGCACATTCACACACACATGAACAGAGGGGCACATTCTCATACACAAACACACATAAACCAGGTATGTATGTTTGTGTATGAGAATGTGCCCCTCTGTGTGTGCGTGTCCAAGAGAGAATGTGCTCCTCTGTATCTGTGCATGTGCATGAATGTAAGTGTCTGCATGCTCATTGGTGACCCATAACTGTTAATAGTGGGGAAGGGGCACTGTTGATAGTGTGGATGGTGGGGGAAGCTCCAGTAATGGGAGAAGGGAGTTCATCTCTAGCAGCCTGGTTGTACAGAGACAGGGAAGAGTGCACAGCTCCAGTACAGCCCAGCCAGCTAGTAACAGGCAGGTGGAGAGGTCTGAGGCAGCACTGGACAGACAGGGAAAGGTGCAGAGGGGAGGAGTCCAGGGTGGCCTGGTCATGCAGCAGTAGGGATGTGCGAACACGGTTCAGATGTTTGGAGTTCGGGCCAAACTCGGTCTGTTTGGAAGTCCGAACTGAATGTCCGAACTGAACTCAAAAACGGTTGAATAGTTCGGTCATGTTCGGATGAGTTCAGGGGCAGGAAAAACGTGACTGGAAGGGGGAGGCAGTTGAGGAGCAGACTTCCTGGCACCAGGGGTGGAGACCAGGGGTTGTTTCAGGGCCAAATGATACTGATACCAAAAAAAATCTTCAAATTCGGTATCAGTATCAATAGTGCTATTTTCTAATGTTTGGCCAAGTTCAGCAGAACCAAACTCCGCCAAACCGAACAACCGAACCCAAACCTGGGTTTCGAACCGAACAACTGAACATCTGAAACGTGTTCTGTTTGCACATCCCTATGCAGCAGCAAAAGCCTGGGAGTGTAAACAAGTCTTAGAAGCACCATACATGCAGGCAATCCGGGTTACAGCCATGGCACAACTTTTGGAGTAGGTGGCTGCCCAAGTGCTGGGGCTGCCATTTCCAAAGGTGTTTGGTGGGACTGTGGTAATTGACCCCAAAGTCAGGGCAATCCTGCCAAACGTGGAATGGTTGGGAGCAATGAAGAGCTTTATTGAACCATAAAACTATAACAGCCAGCCACTGTCTGATAATGGACATGTCTGAACTGAAGTTTTGAGAGATTGCTTATTTTTACTGAGTTATTTCATTATCCAAGATCCCTTTTCAGTTCATTTTCCTTTCCTTTGTTGGATTCTATTGATCAAAATTAATAAATGGGGGGGGGGGAGGGAGGAGTCAGGTGTCCATTTTCTTGGAGGGGGGTTGGTTTTGAGTAACCACAGAAACTTTGAAGAACTAGAAACAAAAAACATATTCTAACATTTCAGAACAAAGTAAGAATTCTGTTTGTAAAAACTTGCACTGTTTTCTGAATGGACTGAATTCCTGGAAGGGGTCACTTGTGGGTGATTCATCAAAACAGGTCATTGGATTGGATCAGTCCATGCTCTCCAGCACCTTTTTCTATTGTGTGTTCAAACAATGAGATGGTTGTGCTCTTTGAGGGGTTATTAGCCATTGGGTGATTTCAGACATTATGTTTGTGGCATTCACCACAGTCAACCTCAGTCAAATGCGGGCGGTGGTGAAAGAGCCATGCACATCTGTTTGCTCACATCCAGATGTTCACCACAGTCAAACACGGGCCGGGGTGAACCTAAAAACGATTCATGAGGTCAGAACGGGAGGAGGTCCAGAAGTGTGGTGAATATTCACCACGGCAGGGGTGGAGGAAACGTAACGTCTGAAGGGAAAACCCTGGCCACGGTGGAAGGGAATGACCACAGGCAGTGGTGACGGTACGCAGCGCCTGCCAGGCAATATGGAGGGAGATTTAAAGGGCAGGCAGCAATAGTGGGACATGGTGGAGCAGTCAATGGAGGGGAGGGTGGAGGAAATAGAGTAGAGGATGGAGCGAGAGGGCGAGGAGGAGGTGCAGCAGCAGCAGCAGAGATCGGACTGGGAGATAAGACTGTTTGTTTACAAACAGTTCCTCCCCATGTGCCGATCAGAAGGTTGTTGCCTTGTAATGAAGGTTCTTCAAGATGGCTCCCAACATTTTCACAACTGGGTTGTGCATGCTCGCCCCGTTCAAATAATAGCCACATGATGGTCTCGATCTCCTCTAGTATAAAAAGTGTGTTCCCCCTCAGAATGATAGTTCCTTCCAACCCTTTCTAGAAACAGAAGGAAAAAATTCTATGTGAGGCTGGAAGGGTGGGTATATGTGAGAATGTTCGAAGCCTTCTCAAAGAACCTTATTTACAAGGTAGCAACCTTCTGTTCTTCTTCGAGTGGCTCCTCACATGCTATTTTTACTAAATACGAATGTGCTTGTGTGATCAGGTATTGTTAATAGCATGTAGCTATTTTGATGTGGCCCAGAGGTTTTGTATGTTTGAAATATGTGAACGGGAACATGGCCGGGCGCGGCTTCTGCCGGGGGCTGTGGCAATGGCCCCGCTATGTGCACCTGCTGTCGTTGCTGCCCCCGCCCCCAATGGGAGCCCCTGCAGCCGGTTGTCGGGCGTTCCGGGCCCATCTGACAGCCGGCTGCCTCCTCAGCACCTTCCTTCTGCCTGTGGCCTGGTTGCTCGCACCAATGCCTGCTGCCTATTTGGGACGACTGGACCCACTGTGGCCCAGCTCCACCCGCCTGCCTTTCGCCTGGGACCTGCTGCCCCGTGCTGTCTGTCACTGCACCAGGCTGGTGATGCTTGTGTCCTCAATAAACACCCTTTGTGCTTCACTGTGCCTTGTGTTGCCACCTGTGTCCTTGGGCTGCTGGGTCCCCCTTCCCCTTGCCCGCTGGGCGCCTTCCCCCTCCCCCTCCTGGTGGGCTGGCTGTGTCGGCCCCTCGCCCCCCCAACTCCTGTGCACCCGACCGTCCTGGGAGTTCCCTGTCCCCCCCTGGTGTGTGCCTTCCTCTGCCCCCATGCTCCGCTCCCCTTTGTTTTGTGTGAGTGAGTGAGAGAGAGAGAGAGAGAGAGTGTGTTTCTTGTTTTGACGTGCACGTGCCTTCCATGCGGCCACTGTTTGCGAGCGATGCTTGTGGTGTTGCTCCCTCCACCCCCTCGGCCTTTGTGTTTCCCTTCCCTGAGTGGGGCCCTCCACTGTCTTTGGCTTCGTTTGCCCTCAGGCGGCCCTGTTTGCATTCGCATAACCCCGGTGCCTTGTGGGGCTCCCACCGCAGTTCTCGACACCGCATCACGTCTGTTGGGTTCCCCCGGCCCGGGTTAACTCTGGTTGGTCCCGGGTGGTGGTGCCGCCCCTGTCACGTCTGTTGGGGCTGTGCAGCTCACCACGGTCCGCGGTGAAGCAATTGACACCGGGGTGGGATTCACTGTGGTGAATCTCACCGTGTCACATCTGAAATCACCCATTGTTAACCTGTGAATTACATTCTGGGAGAGACCTCCAGGGGGTCTAGAGGTAGAAAGCAAAGAGATTTGTATCCCCAGTCCTATTAATTTGAATGGAACTTATGCATCAAAATCCATTTGAGGATTGCAAAAATTCCAGCCTTTGTTAATTCCCACAAGAAGATGCCATTTGCTATTAAATGAGAGATTACATTGTCTGAGAATCCTGTTCATTGTCGCCTCCATTCTAGGATGCATTAAAGGATGTAGAAGCCCACAAACTAAGCCCTCCAGCCAAGTCACCCTACAGAGAGGGGTGGGGGGAGAGGGAGAGTGTGTCTGCCAGCATCAAAGCTTAGATGGCAAGCATTAGGAGTGACAGGACTGGTAGGCAGGCCATGATGTGCCCCACTGCCTCTCCAGCTAAGTCTCACCTGTAGCAATGCAAGCTCTGGAGTCCTGTCATGGCCACACTGGGACCAGAAAGACTGAAGCTAAGAAGTCATGTTGAATGGCTCTGCTGGTAGCCTCAGGCTGGGGTTCCCATACTTCAGTGTAAGTAATGTTTAATGTATATGATGTTTAATCCAGCCCAGCCAACATTTTGTTCCCAAGTGCTTCCATCCATAGTGCCACAACCTGGGATCCAAAGGCAGTTTCTTCCCATTTATATGGAACAACCCTTTCCTTTGTCTTTGGAGCTTTCTAACCAATGATCTCAAAATTGGTTGCACATATCCACACAGACAACATATATGGGTGGCACTCAACAGGGGCTGCCCTTAGAAATTGCAAGGCCTAGGCCAAAGACAAATGCAGGACCCGCCTTGGCCTGCCCAATTTCCCATGGCCCCACTGACTTCCCTTTGATTACAGAGAATTGTCATAGGAGTTATTTTTAACCCTTCAGTACAATGTGCATCAAAGAACATTTAAATCTATTTTAGATTAAAGGAAGTACAGGACACAGATATGGTTAAAAGGCAATGACTCATATTTAACACACATGAGGGCATGCACACAAGGATAGGGACAGATCCATGGCACAGATCCATGATCTGGACCCTTCTTCTCTTGAGCATATCCCTATTACACTCCCAACACAAAAGTTTAAACATAGATCCAGCTGATCAAACATAGATCAAATAACCTCCTCCTGACCTCCATTGTTCCCACTGTTGCCCCTTCCCTCCTGCACATCATCAACCTCTCCCTCTCTACTGGCTCCTTCCCATCCGCCTTCAAGCATGCCACTGTCTCTCCTATCCTCAAAAAGTCCACTCTTGATCCCTCTGACCCTTCTAGCTACCGTCCTGTCTCACACCTTCCTTTTGCTTCCAAGCTTCTTGAA
>QEPC01012515.1:359714-382430 GCA_003113815.1 Sphenodon punctatus
CTGTCTCTCTGACATCTCTACCTGGATGTCTCAACGTCAACTCAAACTCAACATGGCTAAAACTGAACTCCTTATCTTCCCCCCTCATCCTTCCTCTCCCTCTTCCCTGTGGATTCTCATTGATGTGGTCACCATCCTTCATCTTTGACTCACCCCTTTCTTTTAAACCCTACATCAACTCTGTTGCCAAATCCTGTCACTTCTCCATCCATAACATTGCTAAGATTCACCCTTTTCTCTCTGTCTCCTCTGCCAAAACCCTTGTTCACGCCTTGGTCATCTCTCGCCTCAATTACTGTAACCTCCCTCTCACTGGCCTCCCCACTCTCCCTTTTCTCCCCTTATCTCCATCCAAAACTCTGCCGCCAGGGTCATCCACCTTGCCCGTCGCTTCGACCACGTGCAGCCATTCCTCTCCTCTTTTCACTGACTCCCCCTTCCTGAATGAATCCTGCACAAGCTCATAGTCTTCACCACCTTGCTCTTCCCTACCTCTCTGCGCTAATTTCCCTCCGTACTCCAGTCCGTGAACTCCGCTCCTCCTCTGTCTGCTCTCTCGCCCTCCCACGCCTCCCCTGCTCCCCTTATCTCCTTCATCCCTTCTCCTGAGATGCCCCACACACCTGGAACTGCCTCCCTGCCCACATCCACCTTGCCCCCTCCCTTCGTACCTTCAAATGCTTCCTCAAGACCCACCTCTTCCTCTCTGCCCTCCCCAACTTCTTGCTCCCCTCACCTAACTCCTGCTGATACCCTCCATTCAGTACAATTGGTTACCTATGGTCTGTGCACTCATATACTCGCCACATGGGCAACCAGCCATCATTAATTGATGTAACCAAGCCAAGTGTGTGCACCTGGGACCTCACATCCTTGTGAATGTTACACTCCTTGTCTCTCCCTCTGTTCCCCTTCCTTCATCTCCCCCCACTTCCCCCCCTCTCAGATTGTAAGCCCTAGGGCAGGGACAGTGTCTGTTCAATTACTTTGTAAAGTGCCAGGTACATTGCTGGTGCTATATAAATGTTAAAAATAATAATAATAATAATAATAATAATAATAAAAACTCTCACACAGCCACAGCACTCCCCATGAGAGGAAGGGTGAGGAACCAAACCGCAGACCCAGGGGTCAAACACAGCCCTCAGCAAGATTTTGTGTGGCCGCTTTCCAGTTCCTGGATTTGGGCCTGGATCTCAAACAGCAAAGCACAGAAAAACTGAGCTTAAGGGAAATGAGCAGAGATGACGGCATGCACACAAGGATAGAGACAGAACCATGACTATGATCCATGATCTGGACACTCATTCTCTTGAGCATATCCCTGTTACACTCCCAACACAGAAGTTCAAACATAGATTCAGCTGATTAAACATAGATCAAACAACCCACACACAGAGCACTCCCCATGAAAGCAGGGGTAAGGAACCGAACCTCAGGCCCAAGGGCCAAGCACAACCCTCAGCAAGATTTTATGTGGCCCCTTTCAAGTTCCTGGATTTGGGCTTGGATCTCAAACACTAAAGCACTGAAAAACCAATCAAACATATCAAGCAGCCCTCTCACAGCCACAGCACCCTCCAGTCCCTTCTCATTGCCCAAACCCACCCCCAGATGGCCTCAGTCCACTCCCAAAGCCCCCTCCCCCAGGGTTCAGCAGTGCAAATTAGCTCAGATCAGGGGAGGAGGGGGAAAGGTATTTGTCACGGAGGAACATAGGGCCACACACGTGTAACACGGGCCTACATGTAGACTACAAGTTTCGTAAATATGTAAAGCAAAAGGTGCCACATGTATGTAATGTTATAACTGAGAACTGTAAAACTCAAATTACATCTGCAACACGTGACCAAGCTACAGGAAATGCAAAGAGATACAAAGATTGTGTATTTAGGGAACGCTTGCCAGACAGACCTATAGAGATGCAAAACAACCGTCATGTTTGCCAAGGCGGGAAACCTGAGACAAAGAAGGAACAAGGGTACTTAAGCCAGCTTCACTATCACTTGAGAAGAGCCACCTCAAGCAGTTACATCTGCATTCGAAAGCCTGCCAGCAAGTCAGACTGGAGAACATGAACTAAGAGAGACATGATTTGACTTTTCTACCAACTAAGTCTGGAGACCCAGTTGCTTGCACCAAAGGACTGAGAGAAACTTATGGACCTTTATAGGGTAAGATGCTGATTTAGGAACTCAAATAGTATAGATCAGGAATGCGTTATATTTACCTTTGATTTCTAGTAACCACTCTGTAACAACTATCTTGCTTATGTAATCAATAAACTTACTTCTTATCTTTATGAAGAAGTGTCTGTGTCTAACATTGGAACACAAGTTAGCAACAAGAGCCCTCAAGCTCCTGCGAACCCAGAGAGTAAAGTCTGTAAATGGGAAGGATCGGGCCCTTGAGTGACAAAGGTGTTGTCCCAGTGGCAGACTTGAATTAGCCAGAGAGGGAAACTAATTCAAGTGGGCTGTGCGCGAGGGAAACTGAGTCACTCAAACCCAGTAAAGTGGGGGGGTGGACCCGCCAACCCGTGACAGTATTTTCTTGGCCAGGTGATCCTTTACCTCAGATGCTGGTGGGTCTGGGTCTTCTGGGAGGGCTGATAGACAGTCAGAGGCAGGCTTAGGCTACTAGACAGGAGGGGACAGCAGGAACATTCTGGTGGGTTTCTCCTTGGGCTGGGTAGTGATTCACTCCTCCCCTGCAGGAGCCATGGGGGCAGAGGGAGAGGGGGAAGCTATGGGGAGATGTTGGGAGCAGAGGGGGAAAGAGGGGACAGCCATGGAAAGGGGGACACAAGAGGGGAGAGGGAGCAACCCCATCTCTCTTTCTCACATTCAGACTCACACATAGCTCTCTCTCTCACACACACACACACACACACACACACAGCATCTTTCGACATAACAAAGATCAGGTGTCAAAAAAGATCAGGTGTCAAAAACCCCAAGCATGTGTTTAGCCATTGTGTGTAAGCACCATAACAATCCCAACACCAATTTGGCCACTTGTTGAACACCCGATGTGAACACCATTGCATCACAAGGACAATTTGCGTGTTCCTGCAGAACATGTGGCCAAAGTTGTGTCTAATGACATTGCATGGCATTTTAGCAGGTACAACATGAGGAATGAGGTAGCAGAGCTTGCATGCTGAGATTGGGTAGTATGCAAAACACTGATTTGCCCCACAAGGGACTGTGTGTCTAAGCAGTGCCACATGGTGAACATAGGGCCAAACCAGTGTTCATATGAAGGTCAAAACACACAGATACCTGTTGATGTTATCTCTAAAGACACCCACACTCTCACTCATTCTCTCACACACACTCTCATTTGCTGTCTCTTACACGCACACACCCCTCTCAACTCTCTCTCTTGTGCACACACACACACCTCTCACACATTTTTTCTCATGCACACACATGTACTCATTCTCTCACACACATATAATTCAAGTGGGAGCATCTCGTTTGAATGTGGAAGTGCGTGAGTGCATCACACTCACATTCATTCATTCTTTCTCACACTGCTCTCTCTCTCACACACACACACACACACACACACCACTCTCTTTCATACACCACACACCAATCTCTCTCATCCACCCCACACACATTCATTCTTTCACCACATATCTCTCTCACACATACTCATTCTTGCACACCACGCTCTCACACACACACACCACACACACTTATTCATTGTTACACCACATATCCCCCTCTAACACACACACACACACACACACTCATTCATTCTCACACACTCACTCTCTCACACATGACACACATATTCACTCACACACCACTCACACATTCATTCTCAGATAACACCCACATATATACACATTCATTCATTCTCACACATGCACACCACACACACCAGGAATGATTGTCATTGTGGCAGTAGCTGCAGCATCAGATGAGTGAGCTGTGGGGGTGGTAGGTCCTGCCCCCCCCCCGGCTGCTGCCAAGGGGACTCAGGCAGGCTGGTGTGCTGGGAAGCCCTGGTGGCCGGTCACTGAATCCCTGCCCTGAGAAGCTCAGTGGCAGATGCAGCATGCGGGGGGGCTCTGGGGTGCGGGGCCGAGATGGCCGCCCCAGTCCACCCCGTGATAAGGTCATCCCTGCACTCAACCTTCCTGCTGTAAAACACTGGGAAATGCTGTAGTAGATGCAGTGTTGGACTACCCAGTCATAATGGGTGTAAATAAATGTGACAATGGCCTGTGTTGGCCCTCTTTGGCTGAGGACTTACCTGCATGTTTGTTCTGTCCCTGCCAGATGTTGGCCCGCATATGCCCCAGGGCAGGTAGGTGGATGTTATGGGACATGTCCTTTGGAATATTTTGAGACACACATCCCAGGCCAAGGCCTGCCCACCTGGGCCAATCCAGGCCAATGTAGGCCCACACATCTGTTAGGCCCTGCCTGCTCCCACCACGGGGCAAGGTCTGCCAGGCCGACAAAGCCGTGGGTAAAAAGCTCAGAGTGGTAAATGGAATGACTGTGCCTCAACACCCCTCCCCAGGAGATGGGCCTGGAACCCTTAAAGGGAACCAGCAGCAAAGGCAACACCGCATTGTGCATACCGGTCTTCACACAATGCCCAGACCACATCATAACCACCACAAGCATCCCAAATGGGAATATGGAGCAGCAGCAGGATGGACAGCCTGGGCCAGTCCATTGGCACACCCTTGGGGAGGGGGGAAGTCATGGTAGTCATCCCACGGTAGGCACAAGTCATACGTGGTACATCTCTCTATCACTCTGTTCACAGGCATTCACCAGCACCACCACCCCAGAGGCATCAACATCGGTGGGACCAAGGAACCCCGTCACTCTGGGAGATGGGTCCCCACCCATCCTTCAGAAGAGCATGTTCTGGTGTGATGAAGAGACCCAAGCCTTCTTTGACTTTTGGGGGGGGGTGGAGGACTGAGTGGGTGTATCAGCTTAAGGCAAATGGAAGCCACAGGGATGGGTTTGTTATGAAATGGAATTGTTCTCTATCAATCCTACCATGGACAGGACTTAAACCCCTGGCAGGCAGCTCCCAATTCTGGGATCTGGGCAGAGGCACTCAGATGTTTATTATAGAAAGAACTGAGAATATAACAATAATATAGCACCAATACACTTGCATATAGCAGCAGCCTTCACCTACTCTGACAGCAAGCACACACACATAAGTACATACACACGAGTTCTTACGCGTCAGAGGTCTCAGCTCTGGTCTCGAGAGGAGAGGCAGGGCGAGGACCCGATTGAAGTCTATCTAGGAACCTACTTGCTTCAGTCTGGCTTTTCACAGTCTTTGAGAGCATTGGAAAGGGTACCATGCAAGGCACCTTCCCTGTCTAGGGCTGGCTTTTTTATCCAGTGACTGCCTTATGATTGCCAGAGTGCGGGGTTGTCAGTGCTAAGCCTGGAAAGCTCTCCCATTGGATGTTCAGATCTGGGGTACTTTCTGCTTAGTCACTGTCATTATGGGATGTACTGACCAGTTAGATTCTGCCTACCCCTCCCTCCAGATGGGAGGCCTGATCCTTGGCCATCAGTTACCCATGCCTCTTTCTCTAAGGCATCTCACTGTCTGACCAGGCCATTTTCTCCTTACATTGCTCAATCCTTATCTGTTCCTGTAACCTCCTTTCTTGTTTATTATTTACTTTAAAGTACTGTCATGTTCTGGGAACTGACAGTTCTTACTACTAGGCCTCTCTTTCTAGATGACAAGAATATATCCCTGTCAACATATTTCTCTCTCCTCCTGCCAGCCTATTTTCCCCATAATATGCATTTTCAATATTCCTAAACTAAAGTTACTATAAAGCATATAGCAAGAAATAAAGCATATAGGAAACTCATAGCATCCTTTCAATAGTTACAATATTCTCTTGGTTCTATAATGCATAATGCTTCAATTAGCCTATTAATTCACTACAGGTTCTCAACTAAGGCCAACTGTCAGGTGCTTTACAGGAAAATGGGGACATATCCCTGTGTCTCCCTCTTCCATCCAGCCTGAGTGGGCTATGTCCTGGTGGTGCTGCTTTAAGCAGGGTGTCTTGGGATGCACCACAGGGGAGCTAGCCCCAGAGTGAGGAGTGTTTCCCAGGGAGGCTTGGCCTCCCGTCTACTTGCCTGACTAGGGAGGAGTCCCAGGTGGGTGCAGGCTGGATCCAAGGTATTGGGGGCTCTATGGCTGGGAGTCATGTCAAAATGTAACCTGACAACCACTGATGCCATTTTGGATTAGGGTTGCATATGCACAGAATGGCCTTGGCAGCCATTTTGCACATGTGCGCTTCCAGGTCAGCAGCATTCTCTTTGTTCTCCAGACAAGTGGTGGACCGGGAAGAAGAGGAGAAGGTCTGGCTGCCCGGCAGAGGAGCTAGCTCTACTGCTGGTGTCTGAGCCTCCTCTGATGCTGGCTGGGGGGCGGGAACTGGTTCCGCTGCCAGGCTACCAGACCTTCTCCGCCACCCCACAGCAGAGGGCCATCACCTGTCCAGATTTGAAGCTTTATTATTATCCTGTGATTTTGCATGGTCTAAAAAGCTGGCAAACAAATAATAAAGAAGTTTTATGGGTAGATACAGAAAGAGTATTTCTAAATGTTCAAGATTTTGATTCTCATATAATTGAAGGTCAAAAAATATAGAATAAAATCTGGACTGAACACCCATTTGCAGGGATAATTAGGAAGGTTTGATGAGTGCATGTGTCAAAAATGCATGTTAAACCATTTGCTTCCCCATATTCCAACATAATGGCAGGGTTAGTTAAGAATAGGATATTATCAAAGACTTTAATAATATGCAAAGAAAAAATATTTTAAAAGTGAAACAATTATTTAAGGAAGACTGTTTTATGTCTAAAAGTGATTTAGAGTTACTTATTCAAAGTCCAATACATTTTTTTGAATACTTTTGTTTGAAGAGTAGATTTGATTCTAAGGAGGTGCGTTTGGAATATATTCACCCTCCATATCTGTTGGGAGGTTAATTTAGGCCAATCACTAATGAAAGCTATAGTTTCTAGGATATATAGAGCTCTCATGTGATTGTGGTATGAGAAAGAACTTAGTTATCTGCAGAAATGGGCTAAAGATGCTAAAGCCTTTTATATTTTTCAAGCTGCTCCAAGTTCTTTCCCCCATCTGCTTCGCTCTGGCCGAGAAGCATTTAGGCAAGCAAAGTCCTGGATACACACCATGCAGGCCCATTTTACATTCAAGCCCATACTGCAATATTTTAACACTCACTCCAAACCACAGCAACTGCAGGTCCTTAAAGAACTCCAGAAGAAACCACTTAAGACAGTTTTAAGCAAAAGCAATCAAGCATTACTTCCTAAAAAGCAGCAAAGACTCCCATAGAGTCCTCAGCAAATGTGCTGAGGTTGCAAGGGGACCTGCCCTCCTAATTAACTGTGTTAATAAGGGGTGGTTTTAAATGAGCACGGCTGGGAAGGGGGTGTCCATGGCTGCTGAGTGGTACAGCTGCAGAGCAGTCACTCAGGTGGAGTGCTTGGGGAGGGATTTTAGTTGGTGGTTCTCAGCATGACTATTCCAGCAACTGTCTAGCACTCCCCCTACCATGAACCAGGGGGGAAGCGTGCCGGGCTAGTCTTTGAAATTGATGTCTCCCTGGTGTGAACGCTGGGAAACTGAGGTCCCCCTGCACTCATGGCCAGTTCCTGTGACTTGCAAAGAACATGTCCGCTAATCACAGTACCTACAAGCAGCGGACCTGTCTGCTAGCATGGATGGCTGCCCCAGCTTATATGGGCAGGGAATGCGTAGGCACCCATTGCCACACCCTCAAAGAATTCCAACACATTAGCGAGGCATGACTTACCTTTGCTAAATCCATTTTGACAGTTCCCCACTAAGCCATGTTTATCAACATGCCCAGCGAGTCTGTTCTTAATTATAGTTTCCACCATTTTACCCAGCACAGACATCAAGTTTACTGGTCTGTAGTTCCCAAGATCACCTCTGGATACCTTTTCAAATATCAGAGTTACATTTGCCACCCTCCACTCCCCGCACTGCTTTCCTCTTGAATATGGGACTGCAGAGGCGCTTCTAAGCGCCTTGTGTAAAAGTGGCCTGAGTTTTTTTCTCAATGAAGAATTGCCCCATAGTCCTTCCTTGTGGAAAACTGTATCTTTAAGAACCAGTTGTTTTGCAGTTGGGTCTGAGGTACAGTGCAGCCCAGCCAGATCTCCAGCACTAAATAAAACTGCTCTAATCTTTTGGACTCTGAATGATTACTGAACGCAATACATTCCCCTCCTTATTCCCACTCCAACTCTCTCCTTCCCTCTCCTCAGGCCCAGAGCCCAAGAAATAAAACTACAGATGAAAGTATTTGCTTTCCATTTGCCTTGCTATTATTATTACTACTGTTCCACTCCTTCCACTGCTGGAATCCAAAGGCTGAGTGCAGTCAATGGGATGTTTAATCTTGCTGTCAAATCCATATATCATTCCCCAAGCTGCATTCTGGGAGCAACAAGAGCTGCTCAATTGACAAAACAAGCTGGAGAATGAATAAACAGAAAACACTCCGTCTGCATTATTAATCCAGCACACACACTCCAGCAATTGAAGCAGCCAGGTGAGGAATCAGGGCTTGTTCAGTTAAGCAGTCTCTATCCATGTCAATTCAAGGCAGAACAACTGTCAGAAATACTCATTCAAATTAAAGCAGGCAGGAGCTGCAAGCATTTTGTTGCCTCAGCTGTGTTTGCTCCCTATGAATGTGCTAGAAGTGAATTGCTTGTGTTGGGAGCAAAGGCCAATATAGTAGAGATCCAGCTATCCGGATCTCAGTCTTTTGGGTGTTACGCTCATCAAGAGGCACTGTTTTTTTTCTGACTAAGTGATGCCTCAGGAGGGAGGCAGAGTGGGAAACCTAGCTGCTCTGCTCTCACCCAAGTCCCCACCTCCACTGTCCTTGGGCTCACTGCTTCAGGAAGCTGATGAGCCCTAGCAGGAGTCTGGAGGAAATTGGGAAACCATTTCTACTGTCCACCCCCCTCACTGCAAGGGTTCAGGCAGCTGCTGGGGGAAAAGTGGAGTAGGTGTCTTGGTCTGCCCTCTTTCCCCTCACCTCCTGCAGCTGCCTCAGTGCTTGGACTGGAGGGAAGATTGAGTGGCGAGGAAGCATATCTCCTGACTGGTCCATTCTCTTCCTCTCCCTACAGCTGCCTCAGCTCCTGCTCTCCTCAAGTTCACTATCAGCCTAGGGACAGTGTGGGGATAGAACAGAGTGGGCTTCCCTTCCCACTCCCCACCTATTCTATCTCAACTCCCTTTGCTACCTCAGTGTTTGAGTGGAAGCAGCTGCACAGGGCAGAGGAGACAGCAGGCATTTTTACACACATCTTAAAGTGCTGGTTTTTCAATCTTCTCGGTTTACAAGTCCACAAGTAAGTTTCTGGATGCATTCTTCATACACACACTGCCCTGAGGCAGCTTAAAGTAGCTGCAGCTGTGGGTGTGAGGGGCTGCCATGGAAACCAAGTGACCACAGCTGCCTGGAGCAAAGCAGTTTACCAGGAGAACGTTTTACACACACAAGTTCTGGGAGACACCTAGATGTTACAGGATCCAGATTTGTAAAACCACAGAGATCAAGGACTTCTTAAATCTGTGATAATATGCAGAAGTTAAAAGAGCCAGATATTTAAGGTCTGGGTGAGTGATTTAGACACAGAAAGTTCAGGATGTAACAGCAAACATGCAGGAGAAATGTGTGTAAAAACATCCAACAGTTCGTTAGACTTGATCTTTCAGACACCGGCTCATCTGAAAGCTTTGACATCCCTACCTACTCTCCAGTTCAAGCACTGACACACCCTTCAACACCAGAGGGTGTTTTTAAATGAGCATGGCTGGCAGTGAGGTCCCTGGCTGCTGGGCAGCACAGCTGCCGAGCAGTCAGGTGGAGTATGCAGGGAGGGATTCTAACAGGTGGCTCTCAGCATGGCTACCACACCGCAGCAACCACCTTGCACTCCCCCTGCCACAGACGATGGGGGAGGGGGAAGTGTGCCAGCTGGCCTTTGAAGCTGACATGTCTTTGCATGAGCACTGGGGACCCTGAATTCCCCAGTACTCACAGCCACTTCCTGTGCCTTGCAAAGGCCGTGTCTCCTGCCCACAGTGCCTATTAGTGGCAGACTGATCTGCTGGCATAGGTGGTCTCCCCAATTCATACGGGAAGGGGATGTGTGGGCACATGCACTTTTTTCGGGCTGCCCAGCACGGTGCACTCTGGATTTCTTGGTAGTACACCGTGAGTGTCCATGAATGGGTGCTGCATGGCTCACAGGTAGGGTGGCCATAGGTCCAGATTTGTCCCAGACTGCCCAATATTTCTGACAGCTTGTGCTGTCTGGAATGGGAGGGGAACCAGACCATACAGCTGTCTGGAATTTCCCCTTCAATCCCTCCTCCCCAAAGACATAGCTACCATAGGGATGGGTGGGACATTTGTCCCAGGGCCCACACCAGTAGGGGGCCCCAGAAATAATCCTCATCCCTAAAGTAGCTAAGCCCAAGCCCCCAGCTCGTTTGTCACACTGACATCAAAGCTCTAACTGTGGAGGGACCCACGCGCTGCCTCTGGGACACACCAGAAGTGGAAATTGCCTTGAGTGCTACTGCCCTGCCTGGCACCTGCCTTGGCTGCACAACGCAAGAAGGGAAGAAAGAAGTAAACTATGTGTGTTCAGAAGCAGCACAAGGCAGGCTAAACTGAAGACAGGGAGAGGGCCAAGTTCAGAAGCCTCACCACGCACTGTCTGCAGTGGCCCCTAGACTCATGTAGAGTCTGAACTTGAAGCCATCTCTGAGAGTGTGCACATGGACATCCAGCAGTGAGTGGACACTCAGCAGCTCCTCAGCTGAGCCAGTGGCTGAGTGGATGCAGAGTCACCCTGAGCAAGGTCAGAGCAGGGAGCTGCAGGGGAATGAGGAAGGCAAGGAAGGGCCCCTGCCTGGCCACCTCGTTCCTTCCAAGTTCTGAAGGGAAGTCAGTCAGTCCAGCGGAGATGGAGTCAGGAGGAGCTGAGATTTGCAGCATGAGTGAGTGAGTGCAGGGCTGGGGGGCCCCGGCTCAGGGGAGGGGAAGGAGAGAACCTGCTGGTGTGGGTGTTGGAGAGCGGCAGAGCAGTCTGGCCCTGGCGGGTGGTTGTGCATGGCAGCAGCAGCAGCAGCAGCAGCAGCAGCAGCTGGCTGTGGTGGGACTGGCCTGACATTGACTGGGACACTAGAGACTGACAAAGTCTGGGCATTGAGTACTGCTGGGCAGTGGGCGGGCAGCCTGCTAGCAGTACTTTGCCCTGCCTGGAGAAGCAGGCAAGGTGAGTGTCAGTTTCCCTGGGGATGGGCCTGTGTGGCATGGGCATTGGATCTGGGGGTCAGCTGCTTGCAGCAAGGGAGGTGCTGCCCTGCAAGTGAGGAGGGCAATTGCTGTATTTCCCATTCCCTGCTGTCTCGATCTGACACACCACTTGCTGCTTGATGGAGAGAGCTCGGGGGTGTTCAGAGTTTCCCTTGCCTTTCTGAAGAGAGAAAGCAGCCTCCACACTAAATACGCAGAGAGGCATCACAGTCAGTGCCCCCAGCCTGACACCAGTGCTTGTTTCAAGGAGGCAGCAGTACCGGGACGTGGGGGTAGGAGGGGCTCCTCAGTGGAGCAGCAGCTGCTCTGTGTGTGTGTGTATGCGTGCATCCTTCACACTGATCTAGCCAGACAAGCTGCTGCAATCCTGGCCACCATCTCACACACCCCAGCAATGTGTGCTCACAAGTTTGCACTGAAAAGAAGGAGGGAGATTATTTCCTGGGTCTGTTGCTTTACCCCAGTGTCAGCCAGAGGAACCCTGAGTGTTCCCTTTCTTTTCTCTGCAAGTCATGCAAAGGGAGAAGCCATTGAGAAGAGCATGGGAGGGGGAAATATGGAGCACTGCAGCTGTGTGACATGGGGTGGAGAGAGACCAGCCATTGGGTGCTGAGGGGCTACATCCAGGAAGGGGAGAGTTCAGAATGGGTCCATTCCCCCATCTCAGTGCTGCACGCCCTCCTCTCTTCTCCATTCCGCTGAGCTCATTCTGTCAGTGCTTAGGAGGCAGGGATGGATCCCAGTATTCCAGCTGACACAGACACTGAATTTGGTCACCGATTTGTGAGCTTCTTGTCAAACCTCAAATTCATTCCAGCCTCTTAGGGAGCTGAGTGGAAGCAGAACTAGTTTGTAGGATAAGGGTGGGGAACCTCTGACCCTGGGAACAAATGTGAGTTGGAACAAGTTCTTATGGGGCCACTTTCTAGTTCCTGGATCTGTTCCCTGGATCCCATTCCTGCCAAAGCCCTGAAGACTGAGCTCAGGAGAAAGAAGCAGAAGTGGGGGTATGCACACAAGCATAACGGACAGATCCATGGTAGAAATCCATGATCTGGGACCTCCTTTTCTTGAATGCACCCACACCCCAACTTCTATGTTGGGGTGTGGGTGCATCCCATTCTCATGCTGACTTCCTTCACTTCAAATTCTGTCTCTCCACCCTTACTTCTGCTATCTCCCTTGCTAGACAACACTACTATGCCTCCCGCATTGAGTCCTGTTCTCGGGACCCTCGCCGCCTGTTCTCTACCTTTGACTCCCTCCTCAAGCCTCCCTGTCCTCCCCCTCCTTCTTCCCTTTCTGCTCAGGATCTTGCCTCCTTCTTCACCTCCAAGATAGACAAGATCCGCCTCGACATCGCTTCCCACTCCTCTCTTCCCACTCCCACCCCTCTCCCTCCTCCCCCTCCTTCTCTCATGTCCTCCTTCTCCCCTGCCTCCCTTAAGGAAATCTCCTCTCTGCTCTCCTCCTCCAACCCTTCCACTTGCCCCCTTGATCCCATTCCTTCCCGCCTCCTCACCTCCATTACTCCCACTGTCGCCCCTTCCTTCCTGCACATCATCAACCTCTCCCTCTCTACTGGCTCTTTCCCTTCTGCCTTCAAACATGCCACAGTCTCTCCTATTCTCAAAAAGTCCACTCTTGACCCCTCTGACCCTTCTAGCTATCGTCCTGTCTCACTCCTTCCTTTTGCTTCCAAGCTGCTTGAACGTGTTGTCTACTCCCGCTGCCTTGACTTCCTATCCTCCAACTCCTCCCTTGACCCCCTCCAATCTGGCTTCCGCCCCCTTCATTCTACTGAAACTGCTCTCGCTAAGATCACCAACGATCTTCTGGTGGCTAAATCTAAACGTCTCTATTCCATTCTTGTCCTCCTTGATCTCTCTGCTGCCTTCGATACTGTTGACCACTCACTCTTGCTGGATTCCCTTCACTCCCTTGGCTTTTGTGGCTCTGTCCATAACTGGTTCTCCTCCTACCTCTCTGACCGCTCCTTTAATGTGTCTCTCTCCAACTCCACCTCCTCCTCCTTCCCCCTCTCAGTTGGTGTTCCTCAAGGCTCTGTTCTTGGCCCTCTCCTCTTCTCGATCTATACCTCATCCTTAGGCAAACTCATTGCCTCCCATGGCTTCCAATACCACCTCTATGCTGATGACACTCAACTCTATCTCTCTACTCCCTCTCTCTCTCCCTCTGTTCAAGCTCGTCTCATCAACTGTCTCTCTGACATCTCTACCTGGATGTCTCAACGTCAACTCAAACTCAACATGGCTAAAACTGAACTCCTTATCTTCCCCCCTCATCCTTCCTCTCCTTCCTCACTGTCAATAACTATTGATGGAGTCACCATCCTGCCTGTCCCCCAAGCCCGTAGCCTAGGCTTCATCTTTGACTCAGCCCTTTCTTTTAAACCCTACATTGACTCTGTTGCTAAATCCTGTCGCTTCTCCCTCCATAACATTGCTAAGATTCGCCCTTTTCTCTCTGTCTCGTCTGCCAAAACTCTTGTTCATGCTCTGGTCATCTCTCGCCTCGATTACTGTAACCTCCTTCTCACTGGCCTTCCCCGGTCTCACCTTTCTCCCCTCATCTCTGTCCAAAACTCTGCTGCCAGGGTCATCTACCTCGCCAGTCGCTTCGACCATGTGCAGCCCCTCCTCTCTTCGCTTCACTGGCTTCCCCTTCCTGAACGAATCCTGCACAAGCTCCTAGTCTTCACCTATAAAGCTCTTCACAACCTTGCTCCCCCCTACCTCTCTGCACTTATCGCCCTCCATACTCCAGCCCGTGCACTTCGCTCCTCCTCTGTCCCTTCTCTCACCCTTCCACGCCTTCCCTGCTCCCCTAAGCGCCTTCGTCCCTTCTCACTTGCTGCCCCCCATGCCTGGAACTCCCTCCCTGTCCACATCCGCCTTGCCCCCTCCCTTCATACCTTCAAATCTCTCCTTAAAACTCACCTCTTTCGCTCTGCTCTGTCTGACTCTTTATCCTGCTGAGCCACTATTCCTATACCTACGATCGGTTTACCCTTATCCTTGCAACATGGACCTGCCTGCTGTCATTCTCATCGTAACCAAGCCAAGTACGTGCACTTGAGACCTCGCATCTTCATGAATGTTAGACCCCTTGTCTCTCCCTCTGTTCCCCTTCCTAAGTCTCTCCCCCAGCTCCTGTCTCTCAGATTGTAAGCCCTAGGGGCAGGGACCCTGTCTATTTTATTACTTTGTAAAATGCCAGGTACAATGCTGGCGCTATATAAATGTTTGTTAATAATAATAATAATAATAATATGTAATCTCTGGAGCTTGCACTAATTTCCAAATTGGCCCCTGGGAGAGAAAAGGTTCCTCACTGCTGTTGTAGGATATGAGTGATCCTGGGTGGATTGAGAACCAGCTCCCCATCCTCAGGACTTTAATAAAGGGTTCCCCAGGAATGGTGGTGCTGGAGGGAGTGTGACCGATCCCCAGATGGGGTGGACCCCAAAGGCAATTATTTGGGTAATAACTGGGGCTCTAGTCTCAAGCTGAGGGTGGGTGGTGCTGTGGGACTCCAGAGCTGTGGATTTTCTGTTCTACGGGGTCCTGTTTGCTGAAAACTGCATCCTTTGGTCTCTAACTCTGAAAAAGGGAGAGGGGTGTTCCGCAGGGATGGACCTGTCTATAACTAGTGATTGTACAATGTCTATTACCGGATTGTGAGACACTTAAAACATCATTTTCTCTGCACAGTGAACCTGGGATCTATTTTTTTACACTGCTAGGGAGAAATGGGACCAGTGGGAGAGAGACATTGGATGGGAGTAAGAAGGCTCTCATCCCCCAGTGGCAGGGCTTCATGCAGCAGCAAGGAGTTCACAGGGTTAACTAATGTAATCTCCCTCCAATGTTAACTCTGGGAATACCTTGCTGCTGGATTAAGCCACACCACTGGCTTAATTGTTTGGTTGGATTGCCTACCATTGGTGCCACCTACCATTCGATTGGCCCTGCCCTCTGCACCACAAATTTGCATAAATTAGTATAAATAGCATATGTACATTTCATGCAAATGTGTGTCCTCTTTTCTAGCAATGCGTCAGTTGGCACCCTGCTCACAGGAGCATGCATCCCCCCGCACCACCTTTAGACAGGCAGTCGGATGAGTGGCTCCTGGGTGACCATGCATGGTAGCATCTCATTTAAAAGCATCCAGAGGCTCTGAACACTCCCCAGCTATCAGTCTATTTATCTCCTCATACCTGTGAGGCAGAGGTGCACTATTACCTCAGTTTATTAGGGAAAATGAAGGTTGGCAACCATTGCTGAATTTGTCTGTTAAAAAAATAAATACCCTACACAATTCTCATCTGTAAATGTCCCCAGGTGGGGAAGGAAGTGCTGCTGGAGCAAAGCAGTCAGTGATGCCCCAGCAGCACCAGCACTTGAAATGTAGTCCACAGGTAGAACCTGAAGCAAGACTTCAAGCAATGCTGGGTCCAAGGAAGCTGGGGCCCCATGCAAAACAGTGGTGTGGGTCCCTCCTACTATAGGAACATTTAAGAGACAACTACTGACTCAACCAGCAGAAAATGCTACTTTAATTAATTTTTGATGCTCAGTTAGACTTCTCCTGCAAGGACCAGGGCTCTTGTAGGCCCTATGTGCTACCGTGTACGTTTATGTTATTATTTCTTGTTTACTACAGGGCCTCATGTATTGGGAACTCCTCCTCTCTAGGCATGGTCTCACCACCGTTGAGAATCTGTGGGCCTGCATTCTAGGTCAGAGCTTCCAACATTCATGTTGGTCCCTAACACGTAGAGCCCTGTGCAGTCGTACAGTCTTCACTTGCCTGGATCTGGCCCTGACTTCCAGCTGGGATCCTGCCTAGTCCTTCCCTTCCCAGCCTGCCATGCTGTGCCCCTGATGCATGGCCCTGGACTGTAGTTATGTGTAAAGTAACTGAATGCAGCAGCAGAAGACATACATCACACTTAGGCCTGGCACATTCGCTGTTGCATTATTTTCAGTGACCTTTATTTTTTAATTGCATCATACGTTACAAAAATCGTCAGCTAAAAAACGTTGCTGCCAGTTAAAAAAAAAAAAGTTCTCTATTATCAAGAAAGCTGTGGAGCAGGCAACTGTGAGGATAACTGAGGCACAGGAAAGTGATGGGAATTGCTCAGTCTCACACAGGATGCATGCAATACAGCTGAGATTTGAGTCAGTACCTGTTTGGTAGAGAACTCTAGTAATAATAACTATAATAATAAAGTAACATTGGATCACATAGCACCTGCCAAGTAGCAGTACAGTACTTCCATACATCTGTCTTCCTCATTAACTCACAACTATTCTTTTAACCCCACACACCATCTGGCCATGTTGCATCCTGGGATGAACCCAGGATGTATTGTTCCAAAAGGAAACAATGATCAGAAAGCACCTCAGAAGGCCCATACGTTAGCCCTTCCCTCTCATAGAGGGGTGAATTTGACCCTTGCTATTTGTTTCTTTTCCACATAACAGTACTTGTTATGTGGAAACAGCACTGGTCAGCTTTTCAAGTAGTCTGTAGCTCCAGTTTAAGTAGACAACTGAGCATTTGTTAAGTAGCAGAGATTTCACAAACAGCTGGGATGGGAGAAGAGGCTGAATGTCTCCTGTCTTTATGAAAATCCTTCCTCCTTTCTGATCATGTGTCTGGCATACACCTGATTTGGTGTCATCATTAATATATTTCATTTTGAGAAGGAAGGAAGGAAGGAATCTGATCCCGATCAACTTTAAATTATATTTTGAATGGTATGTTTAAATGCCGTGTGACCTGGTGACTAGCATGCAACACATCGCATTTGGAGTCATGAATTCAAGTCCTGGCATCACTGGGTGTCCTTAAGAAATGCCATCTCAGCCACAATTCCCTCTGTAAAACAGGACTGCTGGTTCCAAGCCTGATGAACCAGTTGAGAATGACATGGGGCCACTACATGTGTGCTCTGGCAGTACGCTTGCCCTATACCCAGTTCTGAGGATAGGGCAAGGATGCAATTGCTCTTTGCCCCAGCACCCAGGAAGAAAACACGCACACTCAATTGGATTAAAAATGGCTGCACTAGAAAGTCGGAGAGGGGTATACTCCCTTCTGGGTCCAGCCTAAAACTATGCTTTTATGTAAATTAACTAGTGAACCTGAACTGAGCGGCCTGATGTCCCTTGGTACGGCTAACTTGTGTGCACTAGGTCACTCTCACTCCAGCCGCCTGGCTGGTCGAGGAGGTCTAAGCCCTCTTGTGACCAAAGTAGGAGGGAGGTGGCTGCTGCCACAAAGGGGGGACCACCCCTGTCCTCCTCCATATAGCTTGCCCCTCACTCCTAAGCGTGGGTTGGAAGCTGGCTGCCCCTGCTCTAGCTTCCCCCATGCTCCAGTTCTTAAGGAGACGGCTAACACACTCCTAAGCTAAAGAACTACTCCAAAACACCCTGGACCCCTGCCACTTCAAACCTCCAGCAATTAGCTTGGCTGGTTTGAGATCCCCACCCCAACCTCAACTCACCTGATCCAACTTCTCCTTAAGACCTGCCAGATACATATGAACGCCCACCTCAGAAAGGTGGACCCCATCTGGTCTGTATAACTCGGGCCATGAAAATCGGATTCCTGCGTGGACAATGCTGTCCCTGCCATGGGCAAGGACCAACTTCTCCACCTCCTGGTTGATCTTCTTGCGGACCCTCTCTACCTTTTCCGGACGTATTGCCTGAGACCACTTTATTCTCTCAAGCATATTGGTCCAAATCAATTTGCGGGCAGGCAGCAGGCTGCCTACCTCCAACCAATCCCTTTTAATTTTAACTACCAACTCGAAACCTGACATTTGGGGGATGTTATTCTCACCCAAGTGGACCACGAGAATATCAGGATGCCACCCTCTCACTGCTTCATGGATGAGCGGCATCAGCTGCTCCCATTTCATGCCACGTCTGGCCTTCCACATGACTTCGACCTTGTCACAGAGACCCAATTGGGTACCCCAGTGAGATTGGCCAGCGGCTTTTCCTGCCCAATAAACAATGCTGTGGCCCACTAACCAGATCAGCTTGCAGTGAGCACACGGTCCCAACCCTGCAGCTGAAACAAGAACAGGCTAGAGTTAGCAAGAGAAATTATTCTCTCGAATCAAACCTTGAATCATGCCTTCTGGCATGCCAATCGCAGCTGCATAGCTCGCCGCTCCAATGCAGAATGAGTGCAATGAAAACCGATGGGAAGGCTGGCGTGCCTGAAGGAGAGCGCAATGAAGGACAGCCGTGAATTGATGCCGGGTCAATACGGAACCATCCTTGTGCATGAGGAAAGGGCCATCGAGCGGCGGTCGGATAGGTTGATACCTGCCCACCGTAGTTATTGGGCATAATTCAGGAGAACCTGCCCTATACAAGATGATCGATTGCCACCGCTGCCTCTGATCTGTCTTGGATGCCCGCAACCTGATGTAAAGGGCCTGGTCCACCACTTCCACATCCCGATAACTAACAACTCCAGGTGCCGGGTCCCTCCAGGATGCTGCCACCAACTCAGAGACTCGAAACACCCCAAAAAATGCCAACTTGAAAGCCACACCAAATAGAAGGACCTCAGAGCCATCAAAGCAAACACTGTCCAATGCACGTGTCAGGACGATCAGAACCCCTGTGGTGATGGGCAAAGCCAACTAGGGCCTCTCTGGCGAGACCACGACTCTATTAATTTCTTAGAAAAGAAACCTTTATCCAGTGGGGGATGAAGCAACAGCTACCAACTTAACAGCTATAATAGGTGGAGACAATCCCTGCGCATGCAGAGATAAGGTGAACTGCAGAACATGGGCTTCAGGGATGGGGAAGCCTAGCTCCCATCCCCTTTGTAATCTTAAACTCCTGGAACTCCACAAAGGACTGGCTATATGCCCGTCTGGTGCTGGGGGCTAAGGAAACTTGTACTGCCTTGAATAGCTCAACTGTCCAATGCTCCACATGTCCGGTGGCATGGGTTCAAACTCCTCCCGGGCTTCTGGCACCAGAAGACAGAAGCGGTCCATCTGATGTCGAGAAAGGGCATCGGCTATGCCATTGCTGATTCCCGCAACATGCTTGGACGTAAACAAAATATTATTGCTAAGGCACTGGCGTACAAAGGCCCGGACTAAACCCATCACTCTAGGGGACCTGGAAGACTGGGTGTTAATCACATGGACAACTGCTGTGTTGTCGCACCAAAAGAGCACTGTCCTATTAGCAAATTCCCTTGACCATTAACGTACAGCTAACACAATGGGATATAGTTCCAAAAAAGTCAGATCGCGAGTTATCCCCTTGACTACCCATGCTGCAGGCCACCCCGCCGCACACCAGTTACCCCAGAAGTAAATGCCAAATCCTGCAGGCCCCGCTGTGTCACTCTGTACCTGGATCTCGGCGTCCAGCAGGAGCCTATCTCTCCACAGGCTAACCCCATTGAAGGTTTACAGAAAATGACTCCAGACTGCCAGATCCTCCCTCTTCTCCGCCATCACATGAACGTGATTATGGGGGTGTGGGATTCCGGGTACTCAGGCGTAAATCTGGGACAAGAATGACCGACCTGGTGCCATGACTCGACAGGCAAAATTCAACCTACCCAGCAAGCCCTGTAGCTGCCACACGGTGACCTTGCTATGAGCGAAGCACTCGTTAATCACCTTTTGGATGATCAGCAACTTTTCCTGGGGCAACCGTGACTCCTGCTTGACTGTATCCATTTCAATCCCATGGAAAGTGAGAACCATGGTAGGCCCCATGTTTTTTTCTGGGGCCAGGGGAACACCTAACCAATCTGCAATTGACTGAAAGGTGTGAAGGATCCGTGCACATTCACCAGAACCTGCCCGACCCAAAAAACAGGAAGTCATCGATGTAATAGATGACATGGGACCAACCAGCCTGTGGTACCGGACCAACCAGTCGAGTAACGAGCTAAATCTTTCAAAAACCGAACAGGAGATCGAACAACCCATTGGCATTGCCTTATCAAAGTAAAGTTTTCCTTGGAACTGGAAACCCAGTAGCTAAGTCATCTGGGTGGACCAGAAGCAGGCGAAAGGTGGATTTGATGTCGCATTTCGCCAGGAGGGCCCCAGGGCCACAATTCCTGGCCATCTCAATTGCCTGATCGAAAGACGCGTAGCCGATGGTGCACAACTTCGAATCCCCATTTGGGTAGGAGAGATGGTGAATGATGCAGAACTCACCCGGTGTTTTCATCGGAATTATACACATGCAGCGAGGGAGTGGGCAGTAACCTAAAAGGACCCGCCACCCAATCTTCCGCTATCTCCTTCGTGAGCTTGGCATGCACCAAATGGTCCATACCCCTTATCGATTTCAGATTTTCAACCCACATTCTACTTTTAATTTCCCCCACTGGAATCCTAAAGCCTAACATGAAACCTTCAACAACATAACTAACCTCACTGGGCATTCATGTAGGGCCCTACTCAATGCCCTATGCTGCACCGATGTTGGGATCCTTACTGCTGTTGGCTCCCGGGCAACCAGCTGCAAATTTACCTGCTGGATTATTCTTACTTTGGGACCTATCCCTGTTACAATGGCAGGCCACATGGCTGCCTGCACAGTGGGAACAGGCGTGCCTTAAATAGCAGGGGGAGCGGGCGCAACTCCCGGACCTGTTGTATTCCCAGCACGTGGGTGCTTTCGCCCCCATGTGGTACCCGTCTGCCCGAGAGGGGTCATTGACCAGTGCTAGAGCCTCCCTGGCCAGGGCATGACCACTGTCCATCCATGGGGTGGTGTTTACGTTATTCATACACTCCAACCATAGGTCCTGAGCATATCTATCCCAGCACAAACCCCGGGTTATGGCAGCTCTTTTTCCAAAGGCTTCATCATAACACAACCATGTGCCTGGGTTATGGATGTGTGAACAGATCGTGGTTCGAGTTCGGTTGTTCGGTTCAGTCCGGTCCGCTCCAGTTGTTTGGTTCGGTCATTCGGTTCGGTCGCCGAGTTCGGGTTCAATTGTTCAGCTCGGCCACGTTCAGTTCAATTCTGGCGTTTGGAAAAAGGTATTGCAAGATCCCATGATCATGCTGGAAACTGGAAATTTGAGTGCATGCAGAGCTTGTGTGGGGAGATAGTGTGTGTGTATGACTGGATGGCTGTTCAGTTCATGTGTTTTGGCTGTTTGTGTGTTTGGTTTGGCTTTGTTGTTTTGGCTGGTTGGTGAGTGTTGGTGGGTGACTGTTGGAGTGTCTGGTGTTCAAAAAAAAAAATGAAGAAGACTGTTGTCCTAATTAAACACCAGGGGGCCAAGGTGGTGCTATTGGAGCTGGTGGTGGAGGAGGAGGAGGTCGCTGCCCCAGCCCCTGGACCTTTGGTGGTGGTGGTCCCAGAGCCGGTGGTGGAGGAGCAAGTGGACACAGGAGGTGCTGCCAGGTTTGTAAACTTTTTTTTTTACTTTGAGAACAAGAAAGGCTCTATCCGTTAGAGTGAGCTCACTGGCGTGCGGGTGGGTGCGTGGGTAGTGGGCATCAGTCAGGCACAAACAGTGGGCATCAGTGGGTAGCAGCAGATGTCTGCCACAGAGAGAGAGGGTACTGAAGTGTGGGGGGCTCTTCCATCAGTCAGGCATGAGCAGCACCCCCACCCAAACATGTGCCTGCCAGCCATCTCTAGCAAGGGTCTCCACTCTCTAGTTGTCATCCCTACCTAGCACCCCTAAATAAGGGCAGGATTTGCACGTGCCAGCCAGGGTCTTTGCAGTTGCCATCCCTAGCACCCAAAAAAGGGCAGGATTTGCATGTGTCAGCCAGGGCCTCTCCATTTGCCATGCCTAGAATCCCCTAGCACCCCAAGGAGGGCAGGATTTGCACATGTCAGCCAGGGTCACCATCTCCCGTTGCCATCCCTAGCACCCCAAGGAGGGAGGACTAGAGGCATCATCATAAATGCATGATATTACTTAGGTGTTATTTATGTGTTCCTGTTTCAGAGCAGAATCGGATGCTGGCGCTGGTGCCACACCACGCAGGACAACGAGGTGGAGGTCACCAGTGCCATCGCCAGACAGTGGGAGGACAAGGTCAGATGTCTGGAGGTGGTTTGAGAAGCACAAAAGATACGCCATCTGCATGGCAAGGCACGGGGGCTGGAACAACAGGGAATGGATTGCCCTATGACCTGTTAGGAATGGAAGTCCCCTGCAGAGAGAGATTGGCCACCCACCCACTTGTGGAGACAGAATGCAGGCAG
>QEPC01012515.1:428752-443620 GCA_003113815.1 Sphenodon punctatus
TCCTGCCAGCCTGTTTCTTATAATATGCATTTTTAATAATTCCTAAGCTAAAAATTACTATAAAGCATATAGCAAGCAAATAAAGCATATAGGAAACTCGTAGCACCCTTTCAATAGTTACAGATGTGTGTACGCTATTCTTTTGGTTACATTTCAACAAAGAATGAGTTACAATGACATTCGATGTCTGTTCTGGCACATTTGTGTCAAAAGAACCACTTTTGCTTTGGTTACATTGTAGCAAGGAAATTGGCATCTTTGTTGGGCCAAAAATGATTTCACAACAGTCACCCACTTGTTAGTTGAACACTTCTCAACTAACACATAACTCATTTTTGATATTTTGAAACAACATAAAATGCTCTGTGTTTTAAAGGAACTATTTTTTTTCTTAATTCAACACACAATGTATATCACAGTAATAAGCAACACAACTTGGATTCCCAGAATGATACTAATTGGATGGATTGGCCAATGCCATGATAGTATTATTTGTTGTTTCAATTTGCTGCCTCATTAATCCGTACCAATCAGGTAAGGTGAGCACCAAATGTTTTAACCCTTCCTGGAGTACCTTGTTGCTGTTAGTTAGGGGCTGGCATAGTGAACCCAGTCGTCCTCCTGCAGTTCCCAATTTGTTGGCCATTGTTTCAATATTTATACTATTTAACATAGTTCCACCCGTGCCTATCCAACCTGACACATCTCTGGTATGTCTGGATTGGTTAGCAAATTTTGTTTTTCCCCTTCTGTTCTTAAATATTGAAAGGATTGCAACCAGGCTTTAAAGAGTGGCTCAACATATGCACTGTGGTTGTTTTCTACTAATGTTATATGCTGCCAGTTTGATGGTCAGATTTACAAACTGAATGTACCCATCCCTTATGTGTACACATTTGTCCCATTGTGTTTGTATGGACGAAGTATTATGTGGGTGTGGATGGGGTGTTTCAGTTCAGATAACATATGCATTTACATAATCCTCTCTTGGGATTGCAAAGTTGCTTCTGCATCTATACCCTTGGGTTTAGAATGCAGAAGGCTGGGTCCCATGGAGACTGGATTTGTGTATTATTTTTGAAAATAGCCAATTCCCCAGGAAATTTTTAATTTTTCCCACAGAATGTCCTTTTCCATACCTAATGTGCATTCCCTAGAGATCCATACATTCTTAACATTATTGATGGTACATTGCATAACATTTTCCCATTTAAGTGTGACATTTACTTATTCCTTCCCCCACATGTCATACTTAACAACTCAGGTGTTCACGATGTTTGCTTCCTGGGTTCCATCAGTGCGTAGATCATGGTGCTGAAAGAATGTTTGTATTTGGGCAGGGATAAGGGGTAGCTGGAACAATTTTATTAACACAGCAGTTCAGTGGTGTAGCAGCAATTGGCTAGGCAAAAAATGGCAGCTTGGTGTGTTTAAGTTCCATTTGCAGGCCAAAGCAAGATCATGGGCTTTGCAAAAGTACAGAAACATTGCTATCTTGGATGCAAGTGTGGGTATGAGCTGTAACCTGTAAAAACAAATAAAGCGTGTTGTTTGCAAAGCAGAAGCTGAAATTCATGGAGACCGGGTCTGCATTGCTGTCTGGACAGGCATTCTGCATGGTAGTGGATTGCAGCAATGAGGTGTTGTCAGTTAGGGAGTCATCTGGCACAGGATGCTGGCTTGGGAGTTGTTTGACAAAAGGAAGCTGGGGCTGATGTTGTCACTCAGGGATTCATCTGGCACAGGCTGCTGGGCTTGGGAGTTGTTTGGCAAAAAGAAGCTGGTGCTGAGATTTGGTTGGCATCAATGGCAGGGCATGGGAGTCATGTGGGATTTTTCAGGTGTTTAAGAGCCATAGGTGGTGTTGATGGCAGGAGCCACAGTAGGGACATCACAGACAAGATAAAGAAAGGGTGCATATTCTACTTTTTAAGTAAATAAAATACAACAGGTTAGGTAAACTTCCCCCTCCCCCCTGTTGATTTAACATTCCATTGAAAGAATAAACCAAGGAAGAATATTGCCTTTTTGCCATTTGAATTACAGACAATTTGGCAAATTCTGGTCTGGGTGTGGAGTGCAAGTAGCTGCATCTTTAAACTGCTTTAATTGGATCAGCTTTGTTAATAATACAAAAGGTCCATCCCACTTGCTAAAACTGTTTTAGCATGACCAAAGATTCCACAGACCAGTTAATTATTGCATGAAAATTCCCAATTTTGTTTTGGGCCAGTTTGGGCCATTTACTTCTTAAATTCAGCAGTAATAATTTGGTTGATTTTACTCTGCAGCTTTTGCAAAATTTCAATATAATACATTAATTGGGCATCCTGCAATGCGAACTATTGCAGGGGCTGCATGATTTTTCCCCTTAGGAAAGAAATGCCTATTGGGAAAAGCTGTTGCTGTCCCTTGCTTGCCTGTGAAAGTTTGAAATGGAATGTAAACTATTTTCAGGCAGCGGCAGCTGCCTGAAACTTAAATGTACAGCCACCTTTCATTATAAACAGGGGACTGCTGAAGCCCCGATTTTGACGAAACCGCTTGACCTACCTTTCTGAACATTTAACCATGGCTGTAAGTTGTGAGTACCATCATACACACAAAGTTTGAAAAATATCCATCAGGAAAATAAAAAGTTATTGCTGCTTAAACGTTAATTGCTTGTGTTCAAAATCCATACTGGCCTCGTGTATTTGAATCATCAATATCTCCTCCCCCTGGAGGAGTTGAGCCCCCAAACTTCACAGGCTTCGAGAATGGGATCAATAACAAGTGCTTCTAAAATATTATACTGATTGATGTAGCCAAACCCGAGTTATTATTGATAAAACCTCCGTTCTGCTGGTTCGCGCATGCGCACTTGAGCTCCTCTCTCCTGTCGGCGAGCAGGGAAGCAGCTGCGTCCCTACTGGCCTCGTGTAGTTGAATCATCAATATCTCCTCCCCCTGGAGGAGTTGAGCCCCCAAACTTCACAGGCTTCAAGAATGGGATCAATAACAACTGCTTCTAAAATATTATCCTGATTGATGCAGCCAAACCCGAGTTATTATTGAAAACTTGCAAACTTTTGGCTCTGTACTTTTAAAAGTCTGTAACTTTTCAAAAGTTTCAGACTTTTCACTCCTATGAAAAGTTGCAGACTTTTGTGAGTCAAAACTCTGCAACTTTTCAGACCAACTTAAATGTGTGCACCTTTACAACAGTTACAGACTTTTCACTGGGTATGAAAACTTGCAAACTTTTGGGTCCGTACTTTTAAAGTCACTTTTGACTCCATACTTTTAAAAGTCTGCAACTTTTGAAAAGTTGCGGACTTTTCACTCCTATGAAAAGTTGCAGACTTTTCATATTCAAAAGTCTGCAACTTTTCAGAGCAAGTGAAATGTCTGCACCTTTACAAAAGTTACAGACTTTTCACCGGGTATGAAAACTTGCAAACTTTTGGCTCTGTACTTTTAAAGTCACTTTTCGCTCCGTACTTTTAAAGTCATTTTTGACTCCGTACTTTTAAAAGTCTGCAACTTTTCAAAAGTTGCGGACTTTTCACTCCTATGCAAAGTTGCAGACTTTTCACTCCTATGTTTGCTTGATTGCTTGATTGTTTGCTTGATTGTAAACATTGCTGATGTTTGCTTGATTGCTAGCATAGGGGAAACTATTATTATGCACCCCCCTTCTTCCGGGCCAATTCCTTGTCTAGTCACAATCTTTAACTGCTTCATTGGTTCACTCAGAGGCTTCCTATCACATAATTCTTCTTTAACCTTCTTTACAGCTATTTGCTGTTTACATTTCATAATCCTTCTCCTATTTTACTTTCCTGCCCCGAATACTATTTTCTATTACTTTTCCTATTTGGGGCTCTCTGTGTGTCACTGTAAGAAACAGTATTAACACTTTGTATTCCTTACCCTTCTCTGACCCTCCCAGCTACATACTTAGCCTTGCTACTAATGTGTTTTACTGCTCAGTCCCTGTCACTTAAGAGGAGCTCAGCAGTGGAAAACAATTCTTTATACAATCAATTCGTGAACCAATCATTTTTATTCCAATCAATACTAGCATAGGTCTTGGCTTTGGGAGTAACGACACCCTATCTGTTTGGTTTTTTAAAAATTTTTAATTCAATATTCTTTGCCTGGGGTTTTGCTGCTGCAACTGGCCAGAAGCTTGTATTTGAGCTCATAGGTTTTAACCAATTGTTTGGGGGCTTGTGAGTCTAGCAAATACAGTGTTTTTTACTCTTTGCTTGGTGAGGAAAATTTGCAAAATGATGTTTAAAAATTGGTAAAATATTCAGGTCTGGCTCTTTAAAAATGCTAGCTGCAAAAATCCTGACAGCTCCATTGCTGTTATGCTAATTGCCTTTGTTAACTATGTGATTGCTGATTCTAGCCCAAAAGTCCGGGTGTAGGGGAATTTTCAAAGAAGCAATTAGCCAGGTCCAGCACCATGAACCACTTAAAGCTTTTGTGGGATTGGGGCCAGCACATGGGACAATTTGGCTACCATGGGGACATTTGCAGGAGTTTTGCCATCTGTCTTTAAAACTGGCCAGATTGGAGAATCAAAGGTGAATTGAATTGGTACCAGTACTTCTTCCTGCCTTACAGCTGCTCCTTCCTGACACTATACATTGAAACATACTTGTTCCACACATCAAAAATCTTTTGTTTAGTAACCTGGGAACTTAAAAGCTGATTTGTGCACTTGCACTTTTCTGAATCATAAATGTACTGTAGCAGCTTGGGTTGGATGTTCACCCTCCCCCAATTTCCTATGGGGTCCCCTCCCCGCTCACTCCTCTGTAACCAGGGCATAATGTTTAGTGCAAATGCTTTCCTTGGGCAATCCAATTTAGTATTTTCACTGAGAGGGGTTGAGAGCATTGCAATTTAGCTAAGACAGCAAAAGGGTGTCTGTTTTTGCAAATGCTGTTTGCTGTGTTCCAATTGCTGGTGATCAGTCAGCAAAAGGTAGACAGGACAGTGATTTTTGGCAAATGTGCCATTCTCATTGGCAAATAGTTAGAGTGATCCCCGCACAAGGTGTCACCTTGGGAAGTGTGCCTGGTTACTCTTCCAAGCACAGCCTCCCTCGTCCCTGCCATTTTATGCAGCTGGCTCAGCAAATATTTTCCATGATATTAAGACTTTGTCTAAATCACAGGACATATGCTCCCTGTGCGCCCCTTGGCATAAGACCTCAGTCTTCCTTACTGTGAAATGGGCTCAATACCCCCCTCTCGCGCATTCTTCCACCACTGAAAAGAAATAAAAGGGGTTCTTCTACCTTTCTGCACCCTGGTGAAGCAGATCTCTTTTAAAAGGGGCTTCCACTGCTTTTCTGCACCCTGGTGAGGCAGATTTCCCTCTATTTCTCAGGACCAAGTGAAAATACTACTGGTTTGAGAGGGTTGGGGAATTACTCCTCTGCTTATTTCTAATGATGATGCTTTGTTTACTCAAATGGATCTTTTATTCAATGAGTAACACAATTTAACATACCAATTATAACTGAAGCATTTGCATCTCTAACATGTACTCCTTCACCTATCCCTAACTACATAAAAGCATGTATTCTTACATGTCAGAGGTCTCAGGTCTGGTCTTTCAGAAGGAGAGGCAGGGCGGGGTCCCAAAACCTCAAAAGAGAGAAAGTCTAGCTGTGGAGCAAGTTGCAGAACTTCCTATGTAGAAGTTCCAAAGTGGGCCCCCCACCGATCCTGTCGGCACTCAAAGAGTTAGCGAACCAGGTACCATGAGAGGCAACTTCTCTGTCTAGGGACTGGCCTTTTATGCTGTTTCCCTTATGAGTTATCCAGAACACAGGGCTAACAGTTCCACATCAGGAAAGTTCCTCCCCTTCGCTATTCAGGTTTGGAGGTCCTTCCCTGTTTGTCACTTGTTTGGGGTTTGGCATGACCAGATTAGGTCCTTCCAGTCCTCCTTGCAGAAGAAAGACATGACCTTAGGCCACAGATCCCCCACACCCCTTCTCTGAGGCATCTCTCTGTCTGACCAAGTCATCTATGTTCTTATTTCATTGCTTGTTTCTTATCTGAAACCTTGTTCTGAGAATGGACAGTTTTTACTAGTTCTTACTGGGGCCTTTCCTCTTGTTGATGACAAGAATGTATCCCTGTCAGCATATTTCTCTCTTCCTGCCAGCCTGTTTCTTATAATATGCATTTTTAATAATTCCTAAGCTAAAAATTACTATAAAGCATATAGCAAGCAAATAAAGCATATAGGAAACTCGTAGCATCCTTTCAATAGTTACAGATGTGTGCACTCTATTCTTTTGGCTACATTTCAACAAAGAATGAGTTACAATGACATTCGATGTCTGTTCTGGCACATTTGTGTCAAAAGAACCACTTTTGCTTTGGTTACATTGTAGCAAGGAAATTGGCATCTTTGTTGGGCCAAAAATGATTTCACCACAACGGGAGGTGTAGCAGGGACAGAAGCCTCCACCTTTACCACCTCCTCCTCCTCCTCCTCCTCCGGCAAATTGGCCGCCAGCCAGAGGATGTGAACAACAGCCTTCTTCATTTATTTATTTTTCAAAAAACCCACACACCAACAGCCAACCACAACACACACCAACCACCCAAACACACAGCACAGCCAAACCCAACACAATCACAGCAAAAACACACGAACCAAGCAGCCACTGAATCAAACACACACCCACTCGCCTCACAGCTCCACACGCACACGAATTTCCTGTTTCTGGCGCGATTTCTGGCTTTCCGTGCGCTCGTGATATTTTTAGGACGAATGACGAACCTGAATGGCTGAACCCGATCTCTGCAATCGACATGAATGGCTGACACCCGAATGGCCGAACCCGAGCACATGAACCGAACGCGGCCAAACCGAACGGCCGAACGCAAACTCGATGATCCGCTTACTGCTAGTATCAAGACAGTGAATGGGGCCTGCCGTAACATCTGTTGGTGAACCATGGATTGCGGTGGGGCGGAGTTGTGTGGCGCAGCATGCTGTCACATGGCCCCACCCCCTGCATTCAACAACGACCCTCCCTCCGCTGGACGGGCAGTGAGAGTGGCCAATTTGGCCGCACTCGCCACAGCAGTCAGGGGGAAATGGATTCCTCCACCTGGTGAGTGAACAGACGTTAAGATTCGCTCACCCCTGCCGTGGTGGCCATTCACCACACTTCTGGATCCACTCGCGTCCTCGGGTCCAGAAGTGTGGTGAATGCAAACACAGCCCACGTTTGACTATGGTGAACATCTGGCGGGTAGCAAATAGACGTTCACCACAATCAAACACGGGCCACGTTTGAGTGTGGTTCAGGCATGGTGAATCTTGGATTCATCACGTCTGAAATCACCCTTGGTATTTTTTAAGTAAGGTGGTCTGGTAACTGGACCAGGGTTTGTTCTTAGACAAGATTCACACTGGGCTAAATGCCAATGGACTTGTTTGCGCAGTCCAGGCCACCAATAAGAACACTGTAAAGATTCCACTGTGGCATTAACACCTTGGTGAACATACCCAAGACTATTGTGAGCCTCTTGTATTAAGTTAGGTCTTGTGTCAACAGGGGGTATTACACATTTCTCCCCATTAGTGAATGTTACAACACACTTCCCATCTTTTAGGGCATAATCATAGGCAGAAGGGTAACCCTTAGGGTTAATGGAATCTGGGCTGATGCATTGAGTCAATTCCCCATCTAAGCATTTTTTTACTTGTGATCAGGTAAGTACACAGACTGGGTATTTTCAGACGTTACGAGATCACGCTCAACCACAGGGAATTCCCACTTGGTGATTGTGTTCACGTCACATCTGTTTGGGGAAACAGAAGCTCCCCGCCAGATGTTCACCCCAGGGCCGGCCCCAGGGTTTGTGAGGCCATGTGCCAAGTCTTGGTGTACATTTACATAAAACTTACTNAAGTACACAGACTGAGGATGCTTTCATTGCTTCCTTTGCCAGTAAGTCTACAAGGGTGTTCCCGTTAACATGAGATCCATATTTGGAATGACCTGACACGTGCATTACAGTAATCAATGGCTTGTCATCCAAAAGTGTTGCTAATTTTTGCCATCTATGGGCATGTTTCAAAGGTTTTCATTTATTATCTAGAAAACCATTAGACCACCAGATCGGTAATTCTTCATTTATTCCTCTACCTATATAGAAGGAATCAGTACAAATGAGAACAGTTTCATCAGGAGGAGAGATCTCTATTGCTTTATGTACAGCCATCAACTCTGCGTATTGCGCAATATTGTTCCCTAAAGGCATTTGAATACTATTAGACATATGATATTCCCCTTTATCATTAAATGTCCTAATTACAACAGCATAACCTGCTTTCCACATGAGTTTGCCTTGCTTACATGACATGGCTGAACCATCAGTATAGATAACTTTTTGATATTCATGGAGAGGTTTATCTGGGGTCTGTTTTTTAGAAGATACAGGTTCAATAGTAAAAGCTCACAAATTTTCTAAATAATTGCTTATTTCCACATATTCAAATTCTATTTGTGGATTTTCAAAATGTGACATCCATTGTACCCATCTGCTATGAAGAGCTTTTGCATTGGGTATTGATCCTTTTTAAACCTGCCTTAAGGAGGCAATAGGAGTTTTTACTATCATCTTTTGGCCCTGTGCAAGATCTTTACCTTTTAAAATTGCAACATTACACATACATAAAATTCTTTCAATAGGAAAAATCTTTTGTTCTGCATTTGAAAAGACATATGATATCTACTGCAGAGGTTTAGATTCTCCATAATTAAAATATGAAGCGAATCCTCCTCTTTGTGTGGCTCCAACCAGAATCTCTAGGGAGACTGTGCTGTGTCTTGTGTTTAATTCAACAGCTTGGTTAATTAAGGTTATCAAATTATCCAATGTTTGCTGAGCTTCCAAGGTCCAAAAATTTCCTTTGCTTGCTAATGGAATTAGATTATAAAGGGGTTTGGTTCTATGAGCATAGTCAGGAACCAATATTCTTGCAACGTTTAAAAAACCTAAAACTGACTGCAATTCTTTTAAAGTTTTAGGAGGTTGCAATGTCAACAGTTTTTCTTTGAATTCCTGAGTTAATCCTCTGCCAGAATCTGTTAATAAGAAACCAACGAACTTTATCTTACTTCTACAAATCTGTGATTTTTTCAGATTGATAATATATTCTGCTTGTCCCAAAACAGTGTCAATTTGCTTTAATGTAGCTAAATGTTGATCTAAATCTTCATTTGTAAAGTAGATGTCATCCATATATGAATGTACACCTGGAATATTTCTCAAAAGCTGAATTACGTCAGCTGAAAACAATGCTGGACTATTTAAATAGCCTTGAGGAAGGCATGTCCAACAGTACGGTGTACCCTGCCAACTAAACGCAGTCAAATATCTGTCTTGTTCTCTAGTAGGATGAGCCCAAAATCCATTAGATAAATCCAGTGTAGTTTTGTATCTGTGCCTTTCCAAATTTCCTAACATGCCAGACATGTGTAAGTTTTGTACATTAAAAGAGTCTGAAACTCTATTTAGGGCACAGTAGTCTAATACCATATGCCATTTCCCATTAGCTTTAGGCACTGGATATACTGGAGTATTCATGGAGCTATATTGTCTAATCAATGCTCCTTGTGCAATTAAATCATCAATTACCTTTTGAATATCATTAATTGCAGCTTTGTTAATAGGATATTGCTTTTGCGGTTTGGGCTGTGTTTTGACAGACAAATCATGAGGCTTTATTTTCCTGTGGCCAATTTGATTATCAAATTGCTGAAAATATGATTTCAAAGAGTATAAATTATATATCAATTTTATTTTTTTCATTTTTTGCACAGTCAGTTGATGCAATTTGCTCTTTGATTTGCTCACCCCTATTATCTTGAGTTCCAACTATGTTTATTGAACCTATTGGAAACAAATCCTTAACCTTTTCATGTGCTATGAAAACATCATGTTTTGTAAAATCACATATTGCAAATTCAGTTTCCAAACATTGTCCTGCTATCTGAACAGGTAATTTTACAAGAGGTACTACTTTCTCTTCTAAAAAATAAGACTCAACTATACATTGACCTTTCATTGTATATACATGTGGCAAACATTTTGATTGAATAAAAGATTGATTTGCCCCTGTGTCTATCAGAGCTGTGAAAGCCCTACCTGCTATTTCTACAGAGACCATTGGAAATTCAAGACTGACCTGAGGTTGTCTGTTCTCTGCCATCCTGTGTCACAGAGGGAGTTTCTGAAGCTTTTTGTGAGGATGACAGTTGATCATAGTCTTTAGAGGACTGATAATTTCCTCTTTTATTAAAATCTCGTTTATTTCCTCTAAATCCACCTCTGGAATTAAAATCTTTCTTTGACTTAGCAAAGTCCCTATGGGGAAACTGTGGGTATTTTAAGACGTGACGGGGCCTGTATTGGCCCCATCATGGAAACACCCATTGATCCCCCACCAGGATCAAACCGGCATGTCCAACAGATGTGCCGGCTGATCCCGGCAGGAAATCAGGGAGGGGGCGGGGCCGTGTGGCTCAACGTGCGGCCTCACAGCCCCGCCCCCCACGCTCCCTAGGCCACCCGCCCTCTCAGGAGACGCGTGGGTGCCACGGCCAATGAGGCCACAGTGCCCCCCCCACACCCCCGGGGAATTGACCACAACCCAGAATCCTGCTGCTTATTCCGGGCCGTGGTCGGGGGACAGATGAGATGATCCCCCTGATCATGGGGGGGAATCACATTAAACACGCAAACGGAGATGGTCCGGGCAGGATCTCCATTCGCGTATTCAATGTGATTCCCCCCCCTCCGTGATTCACGGGGGTGAACATCTGGCAGGGAGCTTCCATTCCCCCAACAGACATGATGAGACAATGATCACCATGTGGGAATTCCCCATGGTTGAGCGTGATTTCGTAACATCTGAAAATACCCTGTGATCCTTTCCTTAAGTCATATGTAGCTGCACTTTCTGGATTTTCAGAATCCTGGTCTTTCTGAGCTTGGAACTGCTTTCTATTTGAGCCTTGGTTCTTCCCTCCTTTGCCTCTATAATTTGGCTGAGAATTCTGGGGAATATTTTTTTTCTCTAGAATTAGTATTTGAGGGAGATTTCTTAGATTTAGAACCTTCCTGTTCAAGATTATTCTTTCTATTTGGATTATTTCCCAAATAATCTCTCCCCAGAGTCTGATAAATATCCTGTACAATTTTTGGGAAGGACCTTATTTTTTCCTGCTCAGTAGTCAGCAAATCTAATTTAGATTGAATGGCAGCTTTCAATACATCACCTTTACAGAGGGTTTTAAGGATTCCCCATATCAAATCATGATTAGAGAGAAATTTCATTCCAACCCCATAGGCCCTTACAATGCCTTGCTCTTGAGTTATCTTTCTTAGAATTTCATTTAAGTCAGCTATGCCTACTTGGCCATGAGTTTTTACATATAAATTAGCCAGTACACTTTCCCAATCATTACACTCCTGTTCTATCAAAGAAGCAGATGCTGAGACTAGAGAATTGCATAACCTCATCTTCTGCAATGGTGATGCTGTGGAAGTGGCAGCTTCTAAAGCAGATAAATGGGACTCAAACCACATAGGAATTTCTGTAAAATCCTTGGGAGTGGGCCCCATTACAGCCCTTATATTTGCCATATTTAAGAGAGAAATTTCAGCTGGGTGTGCTCCTGGCACAACAGGTTGTCTTCCAACATTACTCCTTGCAAATTCTCTCAGATTTAAATCTTCTCTCCTTAATAGAGTGTACTCCTGTTCCCACTGGGCTGCATTAAAACCACACAATTCCTCAGTGGTAGCTGGAGTATAATTATATCCACTTCCAGAAATGTAGTCAGCATTACCTATAGAAATAGGCCCATGCCTTCTTATATTTCTGAGAATTTCAACTACTATCCCTGCCATTAGGTTCAAATCTTGCCTATTGATAGGTAACACCGGCATTGTCAATGGATTAAAAACTGCATTCCTTAGTCTCATAGAAACTATTACACCTGCATCATTTGCTTAAACAGAAACAATTAGAAATCTGTGTCCAATTCCCCATTCTCCATTTCTTATTTCTAAACAATAATCATCTCCATCTCTGACTGTTACATTTTGCAGATTAGCAACCCATAATGCATAAGGCACATGGTTTAATTGAATGGCCATGATATAAAATGCACAAAATCCTTTTCTTTTAGTTAAGCTTAACAAACTTAAATATATCAAGAGGACAAAAGTAGTTAACAGTCTGGTGAACACCCCAGTGTACTTAATTATATATTCTTATGTCTCGAGCCCCAGTTGGGCACCAATTGTCGCATTGTGCCTCGGTTTCCCCAAAAGGAATTTGAGCTTAGTGGTCCAGGCCTGACATGATCTGGTCTGGATATAGGGCGCTCTTTTCCAATATGTGGAATTCGAGTTTACACTTTGCTAATAAACCAGCTAACTCAGCAAAGTATGGTAAAGACCAATTCATTTATATAAATGAGGCTATGAGACTCTAAGAATATTATAAAATATGAAGCAATAGTTTACTTAAGTTCAAATAAAGACATAGTACAAAAGAAACTGTCAGTTAAAAGCACATGACTTAGAAAGACATTTCTGTTCAGAGAACAGCTCTGTTACAAATTCAAAGATCTTAACATCTATAAGATATAACATATGCTCTAAGTATTATTGCTTTGGTTCACTCAATGCATCATATAGGTTATAAANGAAGGTTGCTACCTTGTAAACAAGGTTCTTTGAGATGGCTCCCAACATTCTCACAAATACCCACCCTTCCAGCCCTGCATGGAATTCTTTTCTTATGTTTCTAGAAAGGGTTGAAAGGAACTGTCATTCAGAGGGGGAGGGTTCAATTTATACTAGAGGAGCTCGAGACCATCATCTGGTCTATTATTTGAATAGGGTGAGAGTGCACAACCCAGTTGTGAGAATGCTAGGAACCATCTTGAAGAACCTTCTTTACAGGGCAGCAACCTTCTGATCAGCACATGGGGAGGAGCCCAAATGAGTCCCCGCTGCTGCGCTACTAGAAGGCAGAGGCAGGTGAGGGATGGGGTCTGGAGCTAGGGAGGGGAGGAAGAATCACCTACTGGGGGAGAAGCTGGCTGCAGCCTGCTGCCCAGCCAGGCAAGTGCGAGGCCCCAGCTGGCTGCGGGGCTATGTGCCACTGCACATATGGCACATGCCTGGGGCTGGCCCTGGTTCACCCCCATGAATCACGGGAGGGAATCACATTGACCACGCAAACGGAGGTCCTGCCCGGATCATCTCCGTTTGCATGTTCAATGTGATTGCCTCCCCATGATCACAGGGATCATCTCGTCTGTCCCCCTACCACGGCCCGGAATCAGTGGCAGGATTCTGGGCCATGGTTAATGCGGGCGGGCACTGCAGTAGCATTGGCCATGGCACCCGCCCATCTCCCAAGATGGTGGGCAGCCTAGGGAGTATGGGGGGGCGGGGCTGTGCGGTCACACATTGAGCCACATGGCCCCGCCCCCTCCCCGATTCCCCGCCGGGATCAGTCGGCACATCTGTTGGACGTGCCAGTTTGATCCCGACGAGGGATCAATGGGTGATTCTGTGCTGGGGCCCATACAGGCCCCATCACATCTGAAAATACCCACTGAGGATGCTTTCATTGCTTCCTTTGCCAGTAAGACTACAAGGGTGTTCCCGTTAACATAAGGTCCATATTTGGAATGACCTGGCACGTGCATTACAGTAATCAATGGCTTGTCGTCCAAAAGTGTTGCTAATTTTTGCCATCTATGGGCATGTTTCAAAGGTTTTCATTTATTATCTAGAAAACCATTAGACCACCAGATCGGTAATTCTTCATTTATTCCTCTACCTATATAGAAGGAATCAGTACAAATGAGAACAGTTTCATCAGGAGGAGAGATCTCTATTGCTTTATGTACAGCCATCAACTCTGCGTATTGCGCAATATTGTTCCCTAAAGGCATTTGAATACTATTAGACATATGATATTCCCCTTTATCATTAAATGTCCTAATTACAACAGCATAACCTGCTTTCCACATGAGTTTGCCTTGCTTACATGACATGGCTGAACCATCAGTATAGATAACTTTTTGATATTCATGGAGAGGTTTATCTGGGGTCTGTTTTTTAGAAGATACAGGTTCAATAGTAAAAGCTCACAAATTTTCTAAATAATTGCTTATTTCCACATATTCAAATTCTATTTGTGGATTTTCAAAATGTGACATCCATTGTACCCATCTGCTATGAAGAGCTTTTGCATTGGGTATTGATCCTTTTTAAACCTGCCTTAAGGAGGCAATAGGAGTTTTTACTATCATCTTTTGGCCCTGTGCAAGATCTTTACCTTTTAAAATTGCAACATTACACATACATAAAATTCTTTCAATAGGAAAAATCTTTTGTTCTGCATTTGAAAAGACATATGATATCTACTGCAGAGGTTTAGATTCTCCATAATTAAAATATGAAGCGAATCCTCCTCTTTGTGTGGCTCCAACCAGAATCTCTAGGGAGACTGTGCTGTGTCTTGTGTTTAATTCAACAGCTTGGTTAATTAAGGTTATCAAATTATCCAATGTTTGCTGAGCTTCCAAGGTCCAAAAATTTCCTTTGCTTGCTAATGGAATTAGATTATAAAGGGGTTTGGTTCTCTGAGCATAGTCAGGAACCAATATTCTTGCAACGTTTAAAAAACCTAAAACTGACTGCAATTCTTTTAAAGTTTTAGGAGGTTGCAATGTCAACAGTTTTTCTTTGAATTCCTGAGTTAATCCTCTGCCAGAATCTGTTAATAAGAAACCAAGGAACTTTA
>QEPC01012515.1:458964-471771 GCA_003113815.1 Sphenodon punctatus
GGGACTGTATCAGGCACCCTGGAATTGTTATTTATCTGTTCTCCAGCAAATTCCACCTGAAGTCCCTTAATTTTTATCCCTTCCTCAGTCTTAAGCAACTCTCTAAATCCCCTAAGTTAACATCATCCTGCATAGATGCCACAGTCTAAACTGTGCACTCCACAGTGCCTGTCAACTGTGCACCTCCTGCCAGCAGCAGGTCGGGCTCCAACAGCCCACACAACCTAGTTTGGGGGTTTGAGGAGTGCTTTACAGGACCTGGGGGGTGCCTGGCCCTAACAGCAGCTTACTGCTGCATCAGGGCTTTGCACCCAGCCAGCTGGTCCTGCATCGAGGTAAGGACCGTGCCTCTGGGGTCTGCAGCTCCCAGCCCTGCTGGGTCCCCAGTGGTGGCAGCCCTTCTTTTTCAACTACCACATGCCCAAGATTGCACTGGGGAGGGGGAAGGGGGGGCAGCGTTTCCAACCTGAAAGCTCATGTGCGGAATCCAAGGTGACTGCCAGGTCCTGCAGGCTGCCAGGGCCACTCAAGGGGAAGCTGAGGCAGCAACAGTCCTTCCTGCAGCAGTGCCTTGCTCCAGCAGCACTGGAGCTGCTGCTCTTTTCGGCTCTCACCTCAGAATGAGGTTGGAGTTGGGCTGCTGGGTAAACTCCTCCCTTGTTGGGAGGCAGATTACTGCTCTCACGTGATCTTGTTTGCGCCCAAACCTGTGATTGCTGGACAACTTAAGCCAGGCATGAGGTTTTTCCTGCCGGCTCTCTTTCTCCCCTCCCCATTGCAAAGTCCTTTAATTACTTGCAGTCAAATCAGGCTGTTTGGCAGAGTCCAGCCCTGCTTCTCCTGTCCCACTTCTCTCTAGGGAGTGCAATAAAGAGCCCACTCACCACCATTACTGGCTGGTGAAGAGCTATTCCTTCCTGTTGGCTATTCCTTCCTATGTTGGAGATGCTGATCAGTACAGAAGCAGAATTTCACAGTGTCTAGGTCCTACAGATTGACTGTGGGGCAGGGTGAAGCTTTACCCAGTACCCTTGTCCCACTAGACTCCTCTGAAGTGAAAAGCTAGGGGAAACCGTGTTCATATATTTTGTTTGTAAACATAGTTACTGCACTTTGCAAAAATCCTTCTTTTGGAATGCTTAGTAGGTAAGAGCTGCTGATCTCAGTATAGAAGCAGAATTGCACAATCTAGCAGAATCTAGGTCCTGCATTGTGACTACCCCCTATAAAACTCCAAAATGGCAGTATACATCAGTAATTTGAACAGGTTCCCAAATTTTGAGACACAAATAGCAAAAATTGCACTGAAACCAGAATAGAAATCAGAAACACAAAATTTGCCCCTCTTGCACATTCTAGTCAGGTCATCCCTATCTCGGGAGCTCTCCGCACATGGAGAGATCTACACTTATGGATGATTGCCAGGAGGAATGCGCTCTGCATTCTGCTTACAAGGGTCTGGCTTTCCTTTGGCAGAGGGGATGACCCCAGCCAATTGCGGCAGTAGTGAGCCTCTCAGAGCACCTATGACCAACAGCACCAGATTCACTTTGTAGCCCTGATACATTTTTCAACGCTCAAACAAGTGGTCCTGGCACTTTCTCTTCCTCTCTTTCTGTCTACCATCAGCAGAAGGATCATCATCATGTTTCTTCTCAACCAAGCTCAGTTATGCTGGTATTATCATGTAAATGGGTCCATGGTCAAGCCCTAAATTGGTTAGATCAGTGATGCAGAAACCATGGGACAAATCCATCCTGTGGATATTTTCAGGTTTTTTATATTTTGCTACTTTCTAATTCCTGGATCTGGCCCACGGATCCAGTCCTTCCCAAAAGAACTGCAGAGAAAAAAGTAGAGTTGAAGGCGTGCACTTAAGGGATGTTTTTAAATGAGTCGCTACCATGCATGGCCACCTATTAACCATGCATCCAACTACTCATTTGAAGGTAGTGCATGTGGATGCGCACTCCCATGAGCCATGCAGCACCCACTCATGGCCACTCACGGGGCACTGCTGAAAAATCCAGAGTGTGCTGTGTGGGGAAAGCCAAAGAATTGCGTGGGGACAGGTGCCCACTCATCCCCTGCTGTATGAACTGGGGCACCCACCCACATCAGCAGATAGGTCCATGACTGGTCACCTCCCCAGTCCCACCTACAACTCTGCCAGGAACTCTTAAAGGACACATGTGCGAAATATGACACCTGGGGTGTTTTCAGACATGATGGAGCGACTTCACCCCGTCCCGAAAACAACCCAGAGATTCCCCACCAGGATCACCCAGGCACGGCAAACAGATGTGCCGGGGATCCTGGTGGGGAATCAGGGAGGGGGTGGGGCTGTACGGCGCAACGTGCGGCGGCACGGCCCCGCCCCCTCCATGCTGCTTCGCCGCTCGTCCTCTGGGGAGGCAGGCGGGCAGTGAGGCCAATGCCACCGCAGTGTCTGGCCGAGTTCACCACGGCCCGGAATCCCGCCGGGGATTCCGGGCCATGATAATCGACCAGACGTTACTTTTTATTGATGCCCGCCTGGAATCACTTTCACCACGCTTCTGTGGATTTTCCCGCCGGGAGCCAGGGAAGCGTGGTTGAAATTGACCACATGTGGGTATTCAGTGTGGCAAACATCTGGCGGCCGCCAAACAGACGTGCAGGGCACAGTGACTACAGGTGGATATTCACTATGGTTCACTGTGATCTCGGCATGTCTGAAAATACCCACTGTTGGCTGAAAGCTGCAGCTGTGTGTCATGTCAGAGGGTGAGCATTTGTGTGGGACTTGGGGCAGGGGGTGTTGCTGGGCAGGGGGAGGGGAAAATGACTGCCAGTGTGAGTTGTTTGCAGGGCTGGTCCATGGTGGCAGGAGCCACCCTTTAGAATCCCTCCCTCCAGCCACGTACATGTGTGCTCTGCAGCCATGCCACTCAGCAGCCCTGGATGCCATGGAATTTCATCTGCCCAGGCTCCAAGTTGCCTGTGATCCTCCTGTAACTCTTCCCAGTCTGTTTTGAGCTTAAGTATCTTGAACAATTTTGTAAATTTGCAAAATTTTGCCACCTCACCATTCAGATCATTGAATATATTAAACCACACAGACCCCTAAGACACTTCACTGTTTGCATTTCCATTGTGAAAACTGACTGTGGTTAAGAGTGCAGAACTTGGACCAGGAGGTAGGGGGAGGGCCCGGTTCAAGACTTAACTTAGTCATGAACTCACTGGGTGACCTTGGGCCAGTCATTGATCTCTCAGCCTAACCTACCTCACAGTTTTTGTGAGGATTAATAGTTGAATTAACTAGTTAGTTGTTAATGTTACAATTAACACATTAAAGAATTGTAAGGCACCCTGAGACTAAGTGATACAGTAGGATGAGCTGCTTGGGCAGGATAAGACGGAAAATGAAAACTTAAAAATAAATAAGTAAAAATCTAAATAAATAAAATAAATTTATTTCTTTAACCAGTTATTGATCCATGAAAATACCTTTCCCTTTATCCCATGACTACTTAGTTTTCTCAGATGTCTTTGGAGAGGAACGTTGTCAAAGGCTTTCTGAAAATCCAAGTTCACTATATAAGCTAAACAGTAAACATCCTTTACCCACATGCACATGCAACCCCCTCAAAGAATTCTAATAGATTGGAGAGGCATAACTTCTTTTTACAAAAACCATGTCAGCTCTTGCCCAGCATATCATGTTTCTATATCTACCTAATACTTCTGTCCTCTGCCAGTTGGCATAGTACTGACATCAGGCTAGCTGGCCTGCAGTTTCCAGGGTCACCTCTGAAGCCTTTTTAAAAATCAGCATTACATTGACTAGCTCATACCTCCCAACAGTCCTACATTTAATGGAACCACCTGGTTTGGGGGGCAAATCCTGTATTTGGAGGTGGTGGCTGTGAGAGCACTGTGTGTGTGCCCCAACACTCCAGAAGTCACCACCAGACCCTCAGTGTGGGTTAGCACTGCCAGGGCTCAGCCACTAGAGCTATCACTGGACCTGCCCCCACAACCACATGAACAAGTGGTACAAGTGGTCAGGCTGCTGTAGATGCTCCCCTTCCCTCCAACAACAGGTAAGTGTGTGTGTGTGTGTGTGTGTGTGTGTGTTTGTTTGTGAGTGAGATTGTGGGTGTCTTTAGATGGACAAGACAGTACTCATCCACGAACCTGCTCCAGGTGTTCACCCCCTGTCTGCCCAGTTGCAGTACTGCCTCAGTCTCCAATGCTGCTGTGGTCCATGGTCCACCCATATGGTGCCCCCTCCCCACAAAAATAGAGCTATGGGCAGATCGGCCGCGGCTCTAGGCTGCCGCTTGCAGCTCTATGGTGTTGCCTGGGGCAACCTCCAGCTGGAAGCAGAGCTGCAGTGGCTGTCCACAAAGTAGACAGACAACAGCTCTACTTCTAGCCAGTGCCCCGGGTTTGGGCAGCCCACTCTGTTTGTGGTGTTCCATGATGTTCTGGAGCACCTCAAGCAGGGCTGGAGCAGAGCAGGCAGTGTCTGCTTCACCTCTGCTCTGCCTGTACAGATGGCCCACCCAGGTATGAGGCGGAGCAAAGCCATGGGTGCAATCCATGTAAAAGCACCCTTTGTGTGAGTGAAAATGAGACTGGGGTGGGTGAGTGAGAGCAAGAATATGAGTGATTGCAAAAGTGAGCATGTGAGTTCATGAGAGGACAGAGTTTATTCGTGGAGGGGCAGAACTAATTGGCCAAAGGGACAGGGCTTGTCCTCGTTGACCACTTGAAATGTTGGGAGGTGTGCTACCTTTCAGTCTTCTGGTACAAAGTCTGATTTTAGTGACAGATTAAACACCACTGTTAGTAATTGACTATTGGACTAATCTAGTAGTAGTGCTAGTGTTAGCAAATGAAGATAAGTGAAGTGGCAGAAACACAGAAGCTGGCAGGCATATAAACTAAAAGGGGGCTATTATCGTTAACAACCCACTTTGAAATTATGTTCAGAGATCTCTGTGTAATATACTCCCAAATCAGATATGTGCTGCCCCAGAGGAAAGCTGGATGGGATTTGTGGATATGGTATAAAAAGACTCATTGTAAATATTTCAACTGCTTTTATTAAAATGCATTATTATTACTGAAGTGCATTTTGCACAGCCATATATATATTCAGCATTCATCAATGTCCTATTTTCTACCAAACTGTTGATGGAGCTGGGTAGCATTACACATTTTCCTGTTTCTCAAGCTACCCAAGGAGCAGGGAGTGCTAATAATGAGAGCTCCCATCACTCACATGCTGCACTGCTAGCTTTCCCTGACAATAGGGGTATGTGGAGCAGGACTTGCTAACCTTGGTCTCCAGAAAACCAACCAAGCAAGTTTAACACACATCTTCTCTCCTCCTGACAGGGCACCTCATGCAGACAGAGTTCCCATAGTTCTAACACGCTTACAAGATTTTATTTTCATGCTTCAGATGTGCTTGAGGGTTGTGCACAATTATGGCACAGAAAGATCTGTAACTGACTTTGTTAAGATTGCAAAGTCAAGCTCTTAAAGACTAGGAAATGCTAAAACTAACGTTACCCAGGCACCCTTAATCAGCCACAATGCACATAGGCTAACTACACTGCTGTGTGAGGCTCCAAGTCTGAGGACCTTGTGGCAGGCTGCTGTTGGAAAGTGCTTGCAGACCCATAGTCAGCCAGCACCTGCCTGTGCTCAGTTGAGTCCCTTTAAGGGGTAATAAGCCCAGGTAAGGTCAGGTTGGGAATAAACAGAGCACAAGTACGCAGCTAGGGAGACCCACCAGGGAGAGGCAGAGCTCAGGGGGAAGTTCACCTTGGGGCATCCAAGGCAAAAAGGGGATGGGGCTGACAGCTGGCTCAAGAGCCCATCCTGGGAAGGATTGACAGCCTGAGAAAGAGCTTGGCTGCCTAAGAAGTCCCCGTTGCCACGCAGCCCTACCCGGCACAGGTAGTGGCTCGCTGGTGGTGGTTGTTGTCCCTCCCCCCCCTTTGGAAAAGGAGGACAGGCAGGGTGAGGGCGCACAGCAGCATGGGAAGCAGCACGAGGTGAAGTCTCGTGGGAGGCAAGACTTCACGGCTGCCATCTTGGCCCAGGCGTGGATCCCGCCATTCCGCACCTGGGTAGCATCGAGCGAGCAGCATGGGCTGCTCACTGCGTTGAGCGAGTGAGGAGCAGTCAGCAGTGGCACTGGCTTGCAGGTGGGGACGAGCCGCAAAGCTCGGGATTGGCACAGCAGCGGCAAGTCTCAGGAATAGCTGTCCAGCACGGGGGGGGAGCGGGTTCTTGGCATGTTTGCGCCTGCGATACGGCCCGCAAGGCCCCCATCGGGAGTGGTCCCCCCCGGCATTTGTGTGCCCCCAGTAAGACTGCACAGGCCCTTTATTCAGGAGCAGGTGCCCTGGCACGTGTGCGCTGGTGGTAAGGCCATGAGGGCATCCTCCTCTCAAAGGCCCACCGGAAGCGGGTCCCCTGGCACGTGTGAGCCTGCTGTAAGGCCACGAAATCCCCCAGTGGGAGCGGGTGCCCCGGCACGTGGCGCCTGGAATTAGGCATAGAGATCCCTGGTGGCAGCGGGTGCCCCGGTGTGGCTCCACCATAGTAGGACCGAGCAAGGGTGAGGGGCAAAGTGGGCAGCAGAGTGATAAACCACCACCACCAGCACTGCCCTTCCACCATCCTTCCTCTCTACGGGCATGGTACGGCACGGCCTAGTAAAGGCAAAAGGCAACGGGGGGAGGAAGGGTAAGGGGCCAGAAAAGAAGGCCCTAACAAAGAGGGTTGAGGAAGTACTTGAGTCCCTCCAGGCCCGCATGAGCGAGTGCGAGGGTGTCCTAAATAGCATGGCGTGCAAGGACAAGCGTCCGAGGAGACGCACGTTATAAGGGGGACCTTGGCGCAAGATGAGGCGGGAGAAGAAGGGACAAAGGGAGGAGCCCAGTCCTGGGGAGCCTGGCACTGGCCAAGGGGAAGGGCCCAGCCCTGTGATTAGGGCCAGCACAAGGGTTGTGCAGCCGCCTGCCCAGTTCAGGGATGAAGTAGGTGTCCCGGGGGCCGGAGCAGTTAGAGGTCAAACCCCTGCATCCTCAGGGCCCCGTGTGGGCAGCGGGGGCCAAGCCCCTGTAGTGAAAGCTGGGCAGCTACTGGCAAGGCCTCAATCCCCACCCAGGCGGGGGGAAGGCACCATTTGTCACCCCCTAGGGTCAAGGGGGATGAACCACCTGCTCAGAGGGAGCGTGGAGACCAGTTAGCGGCAGTCCTCGAGACCCTGAACGCGTTCATGGGGTGATTCGAGGCCCTCGAAGGACGAGTGGCGGAGCTGTCAGAAGGAAGGCAGATGGCAGCAGTACGGCAGGAACCTCTCACACAAAGAAGATCAGAGGAGGCGGCGTCTGAGCAGCATAGGGTGGCAGAGCCAAGGGACGAGTCAGCCAGGGCATTGAAGGAGGATGCTATCTCGAGCCGTGAGGTACAAGGTAGGTGCCGGCAATGCAGCCAGTGCCAATGTGGGCCAAAAGGGGGTGCGGGGAGCAAGGAGCAGCATGCCCAATCCGGGCTTGCTGGGGCAGGGTGACTGGGATGAGTAGGTTCCTAGGTGCCATGGCCTTTACAAGAAACAGGAGGGGTTGCGGAACCTAGACGGGAGAACCCCGAAGTAGAAGCACAGTTGGAGCAGATTGGGGCAGAGGGTGGACAGGTTGTGGGGGCTGGAGCCTCGGGCCAGGGAAAGGCCACCCAGTTAGCTTCAGCCCAAAGGGAGCTGGGTACCTGGGCACCTGTCGGAGCACCAGTTGGGGTGCATCTGGCCCCACCCATGCGAGAGAGAATATGGAGAGGTGAGTACGCAGACGTTTTTTCGCTTCTTTACACGGAGCCTGTACCTGACCCCAACTCCACCGAGAAAGAGAAGGAGAAGGAATAGTTTAAGCACCCGAAGGTGGACAGAAATTTCGCCAACTGGTCCGCCGCCTTTTCAGTGCTGATGGGTATCATGGTGCAAGCGGAGCCCGATCGGGCTGCCGAGCTGATAAAGTACTTGGACATTTTTCACAGGGCCTACGACACTGGGAACCCGGGTGTGTGGCTTTGTTATTATGAGGACTTTAGGAAAAGAGCAGCAATTACCCTGGGGCTCAGATGGGACATACACATGACAGATTTGTGGCTTGAGTCTATGTCCAATGTGGCTGGGACACATAGGACTGACAGCGGTCATGCTCTGGCCAAGGAGGGGTAGCCCCAATGAATGATCCCTTTCAGGAAGGGGGGCTTCAGAGCAGTCAGAAGGGAGGCACATGTTGGGACGTCAATGGGTCTGGGGGTTGCGCCCACTCCACATGCCGGTTTTGACACGCTTGTTCCCATTGCGGAGGGAGTCACTCAGGGGCTCAATGCAACAGGGTGTGGGGCCCCTCCCATGGGAGACAGCAAGGGAGGCCTGGGGCTGGGGGCCACCAGCCCCAAGGGGCAGGAAAGGGCCCCAACACCGGTCAGACATAGGGCGCTCAAAAGTGCACTCAAGGGCTGCCCGATGCGCAAAGAGGTCGAATATGTGGTGGCAGGTTTCAAGGAAGGTTTCATTATACCTGCCAAATTTGAGAAGACAAGGTCGTGGGTGTGGAATCTGCAGTCAGTGGAAGGGAGAAAAGACTTTGTGGCCACCAAGCTCCGCAAGGAACTCAGAGAGGGCTGCATAGCAGGCCCTTTCGACTTCCTACCTTTCCCTGACTTGCATGTGTCACCTTTGGGAATAGTGCCCACGAAGCAGGAAGGTGAGTTTCGCCTCATCCACCATCTGTCTGACCCCAAGGGACAGTCGTTGAATGATGCCATTCCCCCTGGGCTATGCTCTGTTCACTACGCATCCCTCGATGCGGCAATAGAGATGGCCCGGGAGTGTGGAAAAAGGGCGCTGCTGGCAAAACGTGACATAAAATCCATATTCCACCTGCTGCCAGTCCAGCCCGAGAGCTTTAAGCTACTCGGGTTCCAGTTTGGAGGCCACTATTACTACGACAAGGTGATGCCCATGGGGTGTTCGATATCTTGTTTGGCATTTGAGCGGTTCATCACCCTGCTGGAATGGCTGCCGCATCAAAGAACTGGGTCGCGATATATCCTTCACTATATCAACAATTTTTTATTCCTCGGGAGGGATGGGGCAGGAAAGGGTGAGAGGGCCCTGGAGGACTTCCAAGTCATGGCGGCTGAACTGGGGGTTCCCCTGGCACCCGAGAAGACTGGGCCCTGCAACAGTATTGATATTCCTGGGGATTGAGTTGGACACTGAACTGCAAGTGTCCCGATTGCCAGTAGATAAGCTGAATGCCCTGGCTTGAGACATCGAGGCCGTCTTGGGACAATCCAAAGTAACGGTCAGGCAACTGCAGGCCTTGGCAGGAAGTCTTAATTTTGCATGCCGGGTGGTGGCGCCGGGATGGATGTTTCTATCCAGGCTTTATGAGAAGGCGGGCTCCTATCTACCGGGGCACTGCCACATCAGAATCTCTGCCGACATGAGAGATGACTTAAAAATATGGTTCCAATTTTTTCAGAACTTTAATGGAGTCAGTATCAGGTGGCAGAGGTGGCTGATGGAGGTGGAACTGCAGGTCCAATCCGATTCTGTGGGGTCTTTGGGATTCGGGGTGTATTGGGCTGGCAGATGGTGTGCAGCCCCGTGGCCAGAAGAGTGGATACAGGAGGGATGGACTCGGGACCTTACCTTTTCGGAATTGTTCCCCATAGTGGTGGCAGTCCACATATGGGAAAGCAAGTTTGCGAACAAAGCAATTTTGTTCTGGTGCGATAACCTTGCTGTGGTACATGTATTGAACTCACTGTCATCCCACTCCAAGAGGGTGATGGGGTTGGTGAGAGCGTTCGTCAAGCAATGCCTGATGAGTAATATCTTATTCTCGGCCAGGCACGTGCCGGGTATTAACAACGGCATAGCCGATGCACTCTCTCGCCAACAGATGGAGCGGTTCAGACAGTTGGCTCCAGAGGCTAGGAAGGAGCCGGAGGAACTTTCCCCAGGGATATGGAGCATTGGACGGTAGCAATGTTTCAGGAAGTGCAGGGATCACTGGCCCCCCAAACTAGAGCAGCTTACCTGCAGTCACTGGCAGAGTTCCATAATTTTAGAGAAGAGAAGGGCTGGGGGACCCAGTTCCCAATTACGGAGGCACAGACCTTGCAGTATGCTATTGGTTTGCGAGATAGGGGGCTGGCGCCCAGGACTATTTCCGGGAAGTTGGCCGCACTAGCCTTTTACAACAGGTTGGCCAATTTCCAGTCGCCAAATGAGGGGTTCTTTGTAAGGAAGATGTTGGATGGTTGGCAGCGAGAGGCACCAAGGGGTGGCGATAGTAGACGGCCCATCAAACCAACCATATTGTGCGACCTGTGCTGAAGTCTCCCTGGTGTGTGTTTTTCAGGGTTTGAGGTTAGTCTATTTCAAAGTTCATTCAAATTAGCATTTTGGGGGCGTTTCGAGTGGGTGAGATAGCAGCTGTCTCGACTCATACCCAAGGGGGAGTGGTAGTAAGCATAGAGGATGTCCAGGTGGGTCCCAAAGGGATGACGGTGTTGGTGCGAGGGTCCAAGACGGACCAACGTTGACAGGGCCAGGTCATAAAGCTTGCAAGGATAGAGGAGGCAGAACTGTGCCCTGTATGGGTGCTAGAAGCATATATGGATGCGTGCCCGAAGGGAAGGGGGCAGTTGTTCATCCACGAGAGCGGGGCGAAGTTCACAAGTTACCAATTCTCGGCAGTGTTGAATAAGAGGTTAAGAAAGCATAACTTACCAGCTCAGTTGTTTGGTTCCCATTCATTCAGGATTGGGGCAGCGAGTTGTGCAGCTGCCGCCGAGTTGTCAGAGCGGGAGGTGAAGGTGATTGGCTGATGAAAGTTTGGGGCTTACCGTTCCTATATTCGGAAGGTCCAGTTATAGAGCAAAGGGACCTTGGGGAAATGGTAGTGGGACACAGTCGAGCCAAAGGAAAGAGACTGGATGAAAGTAACTTGTGTGTGTTCCTCCTAGAAAGGGAGCTACCTGCCCGGCAGCAGAGAGTCGTAATAGCAGGCCACAGCTTCGTGCATTGGGTTGGAAAACGAGCGGGACGCTCGTATTGGGGGACCCAGCTTGTGCTCGGACATGTGGCTGAGGTGACGTGGAAAGGCCGGAGTGGGATAAGATGGGCCCAGTTCCTGCCACTGGTCCATGCACTGGCGAAGCACCTGCATCCAAACAGTCTAGTGATTCATTTGGGAGAGAACAAGCTGCCAGTTGATACAGGTCTGCACCTGGTCACCAGCATGAAGAGGGACTTGCTCGTGGCAAGGGGGATTCTCCCAAATACGGTAATGAGATGCTTGAGAGGATCAGATGGAGGGATGCGGTGCGCCCTAGCAAGGTGGATATGGCAAGGAGGAAGGTTAATAAAGAAATCGGTGCTGGAAATGGGGGGTAAAATTATTAGACACCCAGAAATTAAGTTCAACAGGCCGGAATTATATCGGGTGGACGGGGTGCACCTGTCAGATGACGGGCTGGAAATTTACCTGCATGGGCTGCAGAAAGTGTTGAGCCAGCTCTTGGAAGAGTCGGTGAGGGGGGACGAGACTAGCCAAGCAAAAGCTGACAGTATCTGGTGGCAGGGGTCCAGCGACGTAGTTAGGTAAGAAGTTAGGGATAGTCTGCTGACAGGTCATCTCCTTAAGAGGTGGGGTCTGAGTGAAGGCTAGAGCTGGTCCGGCCAACGTCACTCTGGACCCAGGATGGGGGGGGGGGGCAGGCCCAGGCCCCTAGGACAGAAGCGGTCCAGGGCTTAAGGGAGCTGCCCTCACTTCCTTCTTACAGTAGGCAAGGGCCTCCTGATCTGACTGGGGGCGGCCAGACAGGTGTGACATTGCAGCAGACATAGTTAGTAACGTTGCGGTACTGAGGAACATCAGACCGCTTAAGTTTACTCTAGTTTAGTGAGTTAATATTTAAAGTTAATAGTACCCGGAGGTCCTAATAGGACCCCTCCCCACCTGGCTACTTTTAATAAAGTTTGGTGCGGCCTAGTTTAACCCATACAGTGGTGTTTGTCTCTTCCTTTCTGGGTGGGGGACAAGGATGTTGTAAGAGGGCTTTGAGATTGTACAACGAGCTTGTACAAAGACTTTTTATTAGGACTGTGTTTTCAAGTTTTGATAAAACACAAATAAACACAAAAAAATAATTTGGGGGTCCATATTCGAAACACAAATACTAGGGTTCTAAGTGAACCCAAAATTTCCTTGAAAACTTGATATTCAAGATCTCAAACTGCCTCCCCTCAAAAAAAATTGCAGCACATATCCAGCTCAGAACAGGGCTGCTCCCTGACTCTCAGCTTACCAATGTGCTTGGGGGGTCTGTAGTGAGCCCTCCACACCAGCCAGTCACAGCACATTCGAAACCAGATTAGCCAGGGACAAATGAGGAATCCTCAACTCAGCGACCCCCTGCCCTAACAAGTAATTCCCCTGAGCCAGCCACATGCAGCCTGCAGGGGAACATCACCTACCTGCCTTGCTGCTGTTGCGGGGGGGCTCTGGGGGCTCCGCTTGCCTCGCCGCCGCCGCTGCTGACTCCTGCTGCTGGTGCCGCCGCCGCTGCTCCTCATCCCCGCTGGACACCTGCGGGGAAAAACACCAAACTGTAAGGTTGGGGGTTAGGGGGGGGAACGCAGAGGGCAGCCACGTGGGCTGACCTGTCCCCTCCCCCCCACCCGGAAGTAGCGGGGGCATAAAGCCCCAGGGACAG
>QEPC01012515.1:483649-507260 GCA_003113815.1 Sphenodon punctatus
CCCCTCCCCCAAAGCCTACTCCTCCCCACCCACCCATGGATGCCCACTGAAGTTGCTGGAAATAAAAGCCCCTCCGACCACCAGCTCCTGCCGCCTGCTGCCTACTGCCAAGGAGCCTATCTCTCTTTCCCTCTGTCACACCCACCCACACAAACACAAGCCTTGGACCTCCTGGGGGGCTTTCTGCTAGTTGAGACCCTGCTGCTGGCACAGCACATCTTTGGGTTAATAACTACACTATATGAGGTGGCAGGTGCTGCTGGTAGGGATCAACAAGCTGTATGAGATTCTGCCACCTGCCAGCCAGAACTTCAGCACATAGGGATAAAAGATTGGACAGGTCAAATGAAGCTCGTAACAATAAATATAACAACTTTAATTAGAACTATTTATATAACAAGAAAACAACAACAACAACAACAACAACAACAACATTTTAAAAAGCAAAAGCAAACATGTAAAGGAAACTTATTAATTAAACTAAGAGTCTCTGCCACTGGGCCTGTCCCCCGGGAATTGGGGGAAAGGCAACAGCCATTGTCGGGCATCACAGGGCTGCAGGCCGGCCACCCGGGACTCATCCAGCTCAAAGCCGTGGCCCACAGAAAACTGCACAGCCTCTGCCAAGTCCGTTTGCCACCTGGAGACTGCCTGGTGGTACATTTGCATGCGGTCCAGCTCGGCAAAGACATACTGCCTGTATGCCTCCACCTTCTTCCTCTCCACCTGGACCGCCTGCAACTGCTCCACCAGGTGGTTCTCCATGGTGGCAACAGACCGCTTGACCTCAGCCACAAAGTCCCGGGTGGGCTACTGCAAGTTGGTCCGAAGGGTCTTGGCCTCTGCATCCTCCCAGGGCCCAGGGGTCTCCACGTCAGGGCTGGAGGGGCAGAAGGGCTTATATGCTGCCTTTTGCGGGTTGCCTTCCCCCCCTTCTTCTGGCGCTGAGGCTCCATGGCCGCCACTCCGGACTCCTCACCCTGCCACCTCACTCTCAGGCCATGGATCCACTCTATGTGGTTGATGAGCCCCGACATTGTCCCCTCCCTCTGCTGGAGGAAAACTTTCTTGCAGCGCTAAAAAGAGCAGAAAAAGATAGGAACATAAGAAGTGCCATACTGTGTCACACCAATGGTCTGTCAAGCCCTGCCTGCATTCTGTCTCCACAAGTGGGTGGACTGGGTGGCCATCCAATCTCTCTCTGCAGGGGACTTCCGTTACTAACAGGTCATAGGGCAATTCGTTCCCTGTTGTTTCAGTCCCCGTGCCATACCTTGCATGTGGCGATTACGTCGGCCTTGTTGTCGAACCTCCAGACATCTGACGTCCGGCACCGGATGTCTGGGGGTGTCACTGGCCATGGCAGCAACCTCTGCCTAGCGGTCCTCCGAGTCCTTGGTCTGGTCCTGGCAGCAGCGCTGCATCCAGCATCCGATTCCTTTCTGAAATGGGAACACATTAAGAACACCAAAGTAATATCATGCAGTTATGATGATGCCTCTAGTCATCCCTCCTGGGGTGCTAGGGATTGCAACTAAAAAGCACATGCAAATCCTGCCCTCCTGGGGGTGCTAGGGGATGCTAGGGATTGCAACTAGAAAACTCCTGGCTGGCACGTGCAAATCCTGCACTCCCTGGGGTGCTGCTTGGGTGCAATGGAGAGACTCTGGCTGGTTGACACGTGAAAATCCTGCCCTCCTTGGGGTGCTAGGGATGGCGACGGGAGATGTGACCCTGGCTGGAGGAAAGACCCTGCCCTTATTTGGGGGTGCGTAGGGAATGGGAAGGCAACTGGAGAGTGGAGACCCTTGCTAGTCTGGCACATGTTTGGGTGGGGGTGCTGCTCATTCCAGAGCCCCCCACACTACAGTACCCTCTCTCTCTGTGGCAGACATCCGCTGCCACCCGCTGATGCCCACTGTTTGTACCTGACTGATGCCCACCACCCACACACACACACACACGCCAGTGAGCTCGCTCTAATGGATAGAGCCTTTCTTGTCCTCAATGTAAAAAAAAAAGCTTACAAACCTGGCAGTAGTACCTCCTGAGCCCAGCGCTTGCTCCTCATCTGAGGAGCCGGGCACCAGCACCAGAGGTGTAGTAGGGGCAGCAACCTCTAGTTCCTCCTTCTCCTCATCCTCATCATCATCATCATCAAACGCCAGCAAGTGTCTGATTTTTTTTAATCACACCCCCCCAAAAACACACAGTCAGTCACCCACAACACACACCAACACTTACCAACCACCACAACAACAACAGCACACCCAAACACAGCTAAAACACACAAACTGAACACCCACCCAGTCAAACACACACTCACTCGCCGCACAGCTCCGCACACACTTGAATTTCTGGTTTCCGCCGCACTCGTGCTCTTGCGATATTTTTTTCCAAACAGCCGAACCTGAACCAAACAGCCGAATCCGAACCCAGCAAACAATCCAAACGGCCGAACCGAATGCAGCAGAAATGAACAGCCAAACTGAACGGCCGAACCCGAACCATGATCTGTTCACCCAGCCCTAGTCTTCCATTGCAAAAGGGCCCCAGAAAGAGTCTCAGGCTGAACTGGGGGATCCTCGGCATATCTCCTCAGTTGCCACTGCTCCTGCAACTAACTACTGGCATAGATGGAAATAGAGTTTGTTTATCCCATCAGGCTGACAAGGCTGAGACAGGAAGCAGAACAGGCCACACTAGCCATCAAAGTAAAAGCAGTCCAACTCCATAGCTAGCAGCTAGTGAAAGCCAACCCAGCCCAACTGTTTTGCCACTGTAAGCATATGAGGTCAAGGCTTCAAAGCCTATTAGACTTGCCAATTGAATGGGTAGAGTTTAAGGCCTTGCATGCTGTCCCATTCCTGCAGCCAATCACGGGGTACCTGCTCAGTCAATGAATGCCCATCAGTGATGCCTGTATGAATACTTGTTAATCTAGGCTCCTGGCCCTAATCTGAATCAGTACCTGTGCTGGACCCCTGTAACTGGCTTCTGATTGCAGTCTCTAACCTAATAACTGGAAAGCGGCCCCATCTTGATCCCCTGTCTCTTCCATACAGCTAGGCAGGAAGCACTGAGCACTAGCTCTAGCAGTTCGAGGATAAAATACCAGTACAAGTGCCCACTGAGCCTTAAAACAAACCATACAGCCCTCTGTCTCAAGTGATAAATAGAGAACTCATCTCATGGATGCCTCTCCTCCCATTTCACTTCCCATGCCATGTTGCAATCCCCACCTCATCTCCCATTTGACCTCTATCCCTTCGCCATTGTCTTGGCCCTACCTTCTCTCCCACTGCCTATTACCTAGCTCCTGTCTCTCTTCCTCTTTCTCATCCCATTCTCTGCTACCTGGCTTTTGTGGCCTCATCACCCAACTGTAGGGTTGCCACCTATGTATATTTTTCCAGTCCACTTATGAAACATACATGTTGCAGGGCCTGAACTTGGTGCCATAGGTGTCAATGCAGGCCCTGCAGCATGTATGTTTCATAAGTGGCCTGGAAAAATATACATAGGTGACAACCCTACCCAACTGGCTCCTTCTTCCATTTGAAGTCACTTAACTGCTCTATACCAACTGTGGCAACTGCCTACCTGGAAAAGTTCCCTTCGCCGCCAAATGGCGGAAATGGGACAATTGAGATGGGACAATAGAACTGGTGAGGTTGCAGATCGTCTGCATATGCTCCCAGCATCCTCGGCTGTCATCGCTTGAGGACACCACAACTCTCCTGGGGCTCGGCCTTCCTGCCACCCCAAGCTCCACCGACCAGCGGGGCAAGAACTGGTGAGGTTGCAACTCGTCTGCATATGCTCCCAGCATCCTTGGCGGTCATCACTTGAAGACACCATGACTCTCCTGGGGCTCGGCCTTCCTGCCACCCCAAGCTACATTGACCAGTGGGCCAAGAACTGGGGAGGTTGTAGCTTGTCTGCATATGCTCCCAGCATCCTTGGTTGTCATTGCTTGAGGACACCATGACTCTCCTGGGGCTTGGCCTTCCTACCACCCCAAGCTCCACTGACCAGCAGGCCAAAAGGCACGTGCCTAACAGCGTGTGCCTTACAGCTATTTCTCTCCATTTCTTTTCTATTGTATTTCCTCCTTCTATCTTACTCACTAACACATATGCCCTATTTTCTCACCTTTTCTTTCCTTTCTCCTCTTCCTGTCCATCTTTTTCTTCCTCTACTTTTCTCCTCCCAGCTTCTTCCTCCCCACAACTGATTACCACTCTCTAACCTTCCCCCATACATCCTTTTCTTCCTTGGCTACCTTATCTCCTTGCTCCCCTTCCACTCCTTCTGTCTCCATTTTTCTGCTCCCTCTGGAACTGTTCCTCATCTATCAGTAAAGCTCCCTATATCCATGATCTTTTCCTCTCTCGCTCCCTCCAGCTCCTTGTCCTTACTGAAACTTGGATCACTCCCTCGGACTCTGTCATGCCTGCTACCCTCTCCTGTGGGGATCTCTCCTTCTCTCACCAACCCCACCCTGAAGGACGGGGTGGTGGGGTGGGCCTCCTTCTTGCTAAATCCTGTCAGTTCCAACCAATTTCTCCTCCCCCCTCTCTCTCCTTCCATACCTTTGAGGCTCACTCCGTGCGCCTCTACTCCCCCCTCCATCTACGTGTTGCTGTCATCTACCGTCCCCCTGGTCCTCTCTCCTCCTTTCTTTCTGACTTTGAGTCCTGGCTCACTTTCTTCCTCTCTGTTGATATCCCCACTCTCATCCTTGGTGACTTCAACATTCATGTTGATGACCCATCTCAGCCCTCAGTCTCTCGCTTCCTCTCCCTAGCCTCCTCCTTCAACCTCCACCTTTGGACCAACTCCCCCACCCATACTAATGGCCATTCTCTTGATCTTGTCCTCTCTAGAAACTGCTCTGTCGCTGATCTCTCCTTCGATCCTCATCCTATATCAGACCACTTCCTTGCCTCTTTCAACATTTCCCACTGTCCCCCCTCCTCTTCCCCTTCTCTACGCCCCTTCCGTGACCTTCAAGCTATTGATCCCCTGGACTTTGCCTCCTCTCTCTCTCCCCTTCTTCCTACAGTCTTCTCTTCCTCCTCCCCTGACTCCGCTGTCTCTGCTCTCAACGCCTCTCTCTCCTCCACACTTGACTCCCATGCCCCTCTCTCTTCCCGCCCTGCCTTCTCCCACAACCCCCGTCCTTGGCTCACCCCTAGTATCCGCCACCTCCGTTCTTGCACTCGTGCTGCTGAACGACTCTGGCGCAAATCCCATTCTCACGCTGACTTCCTTCACTTCAAATTCTGTCTCTCCACCCTTACTTCTGCTATCTCCCTTGCTAGACAACACTACTATGCCTCCCGCATTGAGTCCTGTTCTCGGGACCCTCGCCGCCTGTTCTCTACCTTTGACTCCCTCCTCAAGCCTCCCTGTCCTCCCCCTCCTTCTTCCCTTTCTGCTCAGGATCTTGCCTCCTTCTTCACCTCCAAGATAGACAAGATCCGCCTCGACATCGCTTCCCACTCCTCTCTTCCCACTCCCACCCCTCTCCCTCCTCCCCCTCCTTCTCTCATGTCCTCCTTCTCCCCTGCCTCCCTTAAGGAAATCTCCTCTCTGCTCTCCTCCTCCAACCCTTCCACTTGCCCCCTTGATCCCATTCCTTCCCGCCTCCTCACCTCCATTACTCCCACTGTCGCCCCTTCCTTCCTGCACATCATCAACCTCTCCCTCTCTACTGGCTCTTTCCCTTCTGCCTTCAAACATGCCACAGTCTCTCCTATTCTCAAAAAGTCCACTCTTGACCCCTCTGACCCTTCTAGCTATCGTCCTGTCTCACTCCTTCCTTTTGCTTCCAAGCTGCTTGAACGTGTTGTCTACTCCCGCTGCCTTGACTTCCTATCCTCCAACTCCTCCCTTGACCCCCTCCAATCTGGCTTCCGCCCCCTTCATTCTACTGAAACTGCTCTCGCTAAGATCACCAACGATCTTCTGGTGGCTAAATCTAAACGTCTCTATTCCATTCTTGTCCTCCTTGATCTCTCTGCTGCCTTCGATACTGTTGACCACTCACTCTTGCTGGATTCCCTTCACTCCCTTGGCTTTTGTGGCTCTGTCCATAACTGGTTCTCCTCCTACCTCTCTGACCGCTCCTTTAATGTGTCTCTCTCCAACTCCGCCTCCTCCTCCTTCCCCCTCTCAGTTGGTGTTCCTCAAGGCTCTGTTCTTGGCCCTCTCCTCTTCTCGATCTATACCTCATCCTTAGGCAAACTCATTGCCTCCCATGGCTTCCAATACCACCTCTATGCTGATGACACTCAACTCTATCTCTCTACTCCCTCTCTCTCTCCCTCTGTTCAAGCTCGTCTCATCAACTGTCTCTCTGACATCTCTACCTGGATGTCTCAACGTCAACTCAAACTCAACATGGCTAAAACTGAACTCCTTATCTTCCCCCCTCATCCTTCCTCTCCTTCCTCACTGTCAATAACTATTGATGGAGTCACCATCCTGCCTGTCCCCCAAGCCCGTAGCCTAGGCTTCATCTTTGACTCACCCCTTTCTTTTAAACCCTACATTGACTCTGTTGCTAAATCCTGTCGCTTCTCCCTCCATAACATTGCTAAGATTCGCCCTTTTCTCTCTGTCTCGTCTGCCAAAACTCTTGTTCATGCTCTGGTCATCTCTCGCCTCGATTACTGTAACCTCCTTCTCACTGGCCTTCCCCGGTCTCACCTTTCTCCCCTCATCTCTGTCCAAAACTCTGCTGCCAGGGTCATCTACCTCGCCAGTCGCTTCGACCATGTGCAGCCCCTCCTCTCTTCGCTTCACTGGCTTCCCCTTCCTGAACGAATCCTGCACAAGCTCCTAGTCTTCACCTATAAAGCTCTTCACAACCTTGCTCCCCCCTACCTCTCTGCACTTATCGCCCTCCATACTCCAGCCCGTGCACTTCGCTCCTCCTCTGTCCCTTCTCTCACCCTTCCACGCCTTCCCTGCTCCCCTAAGCGCCTTCGTCCCTTCTCACTTGCTGCCCCCCATGCCTGGAACTCCCTCCCTGTCCACATCCGCCTTGCCCCCTCCCTTCATACCTTCAAATCTCTCCTTAAAACTCACCTCTTTCGCTCTGCTCTGTCTGACTCTTTATCCTGCTGAGCCACTATTCCTATACCTACGATCGGTTTACCCTTATCCTTGCAACATGGACCTGCCTGCTGTCATTCTCATCGTAACCAAGCCAAGTACGTGCACTTGAGACCTCGCATCTTCATGAATGTTAGACCCCTTGTCTCTCCCTCTGTTCCCCTTCCTAAGTCTCTCCCCCAGCTCCTGTCTCTCAGATTGTAAGCCCTAAGGGCAGGGACCGTGTTTGTTTTATTACTTTGTAAAGTGCCAGGCACACTGCTGGTGCTATATAAATGTTTCTTAATAATAATAATAATAATAATAATAATAATTGTTGAACCCCATGCGCTGAAGAGATGCAGAGGAGGGGACGCAGCGGGGCGGCCTGTTAGAAGACCTCCCCACATGTTTGAATGGTTTCCTAGAAACCGTCCCACTGACGCAGTCACTCAAGTGGGCTGCACAGGACTTGGAGCTCCACCCCTTTTAGGACGGGTTCCTGTCTCCTGAGCACAGGACAAACCACGCCATTATCAGTGTTGTAGGTCAAATGATCAGCAGCAAGAGCACTTGCTGCTGAGCTCCTCAGCCTGACAACCTTGACTTAATCACCATGGGGCGAAGAAAGGGAAATCCTGCTGCAGCAAAGAAGAGGGTGGCAGCAAATAGGCAGGCCTGAGAGGGAGCAGAAGCCTGTGGTGATGAAGTTGAGGTGGAAAGAGGGAACGCTCCCCCCCCGGGCAGAGATGTTTTCTCGGCTCCGTGAATGCGAGTGTCAGGTTCCGGCCGCAGGTCCGGCAGCGCCGCTGACACCCCCGACACCAAGCCCCACCACAGGGAGACCCGGCAGCCGACGGGCAACAGGCTCCACCCCCCTTGACGTCCACAGACACAGGGGGAACCCAGCAACAGCCACAACAAACCCCCCAGAACCCCCCGGGATGCTGCGCAGGACGCAGGGGTGGGGCCTCCAGCACGCCACTGCTCAGCATGGCTACAGGCATGCCAGGGGGGCATGGCCCTTACTTTAAATCCCGGCGCGGCGAGATATGCAGCGCCGGTGATCTGCGAAACTGGCCCCCTTGTGTGAGAGGAGAGATCAGAGAAAGCCTTGTTTACCCTGATCCCCCTTCCTTTGGATTGCGTGTGCGGAGTGCCTCGGAGGAGTGCGTGGTGAATGAATGTGACCAGTCCCCCCGTGTTCCTGTCCCTCGTTGTGTGTGGTCTTGGTGCGTTGGGTGAGGGGTGGAGTGAGTGTGAGTCAGCCTTTTCCCCCCTCCTGTGGGAAACCCTGCCCCCCTTCCTCCCTGCGAGATTTGTATCCTACCAGTTCCCCTCCTTGCCTGGGACCCTTTCCCTGCACCCCTCACCGTGGGCACATTACTTCCCTTCCCCCTGTGATTGAACATCCGGAGTGTGCCTGTTTGGCGGGAGGTGTGAGGAGGACTGCATAGCACAGGTGATCCGGCGCCCTATGGTGAAGTAGGCCTCAATCCCTTGCAGATCTTAAAGGCCAAAATACTATCCTGACGGGCAACTTATAACCTGTAAGCAGTCCCGGGGAGTCAGGGGGATTTCGGCCCTCCAGGGGAGCATGAAAGGAAGTGTGTGGGTCCATATTATCCCTTATCCCAAAACCCCCCTTCCCCATGACAGTATCACCGGCATACTAGCCTTCTCGCTAGAGGAGGAGTCCGCCTTCGCCATGGACATAGCCAGCCAGTTGCAGGAATTGGTCCGGGCAGTACAGTCCCTAGCTATGGACATGCGGGATGTTAAGGCCAAACAGGTGGAACTGGAACAAGCGGTCCTAGAGGCCTTGGGGGCCGCGGCCCCAGCGGCCATAGCCGCCCAATCTGTAGGCCAGGCCCTGGACCGGGGCCATCGGGTGCCTGGAGCTGCCTTGCCCCGAGAACCTAAGGGCCCGAAACTTGAGAAATTCTTGGGCAATCGCAAGGCCTTTCAGGGGTTTATCGCATTGTGCGACTTAACATTTACCATGCAACCTGCTACCTATCCTACAGACGACTTAAAGGTCGCATTTGTTATTGGAAACTTAGGAGGCATTGCACTGGATTGGGCAAGCTCCCTCCTAAAAGACAAGAGTCCGCTACTAAATAATTATGGGAATTTCCTTGAGGAATTTGCGGCCCTCTTCGACCACCCCCATCGGGCACAAGATGCCCAGACCCAAATCATGGCCCTTAAACAGGGAAAAAGTGGGGTATTGGAATATACCAAGCAGTTCCAGCAATTGGCTCTCGAATTGCATTGGCCAGAGGACGTGCTCAAGGTCTTGTTCCACCAAGGGTTCCATGAGGAGTTGAAAGACCAGTTGGCCTTCACCCCCCTGCCCGATACCTGGGGGCAACTAGCTACCCTAACCATCCAAATTGAAGAGCGCCTCATGGAAAGACGGTGGGAGCGACGACAGGGGGCTCGCCCCTTCTTTCCACGACCACCTTTCAGTGGCACAACGGGAGGGGAAGCCGGGAAATTGGGGGACGTGGAGCCCATGCAACTGGGAGCAGCACAAGGACCCCTAACTCTGGAAGAACGAGAAAAATGACCTAAGTCTCGAGCATGCTTTTATTGCGGGGATATGACACATTTTATAAATTCCTGCCCGGCCCTAGTGACATCGACCAGGCCTCTGGGAAACACCTCCGGCCGGGACGCCCAGGGAACACCCCAGCCGTAGGATGCAGCTCCCTGACATTACCTGCCAAAAGGTCCCACTTCCAAATACCCCTGATGATCACAATTTCCCCTCAATGTTCCCTTGTAGCCTGGGCCCTCCTTGACTCCGGGGCGTCAAGCAACTTCAAGGACCTGACCCTGGTGGCAACACTGGGACTTGCCACCGACCCCAAGCCTTTGCCAGAACCCGTACACACCATTGACAGTTCTCCTTTAGCTTCAGGACCTATCGTCGTCCAGACGAAGCCCTTACAGTGTAATATGGGTGCTCACCAAGAGAATTTAACTTTTGATATAGGATGTACCCCCTTGTTCCCTGTGGTCTTGGGACTCCCCTGGCTGTGAAAACATGACCCTCATGTGAACTGGACTCAGAACCAACTTCAGTTTAATTCGGAGAATTGCCATCATCAGTGTCTTCAGGTACCCCCGACTCAGCTTCTGGTAGCCACGACCCCAACATCCTCTAACCAGGACACGACGACTCTTCCCCCCGAGTATCAAGTGTATCGAGATGTTTTTGATGAGCAAGCGGCTTCAACGCTGCCCCCGCGGCGGCCGTATGACTGCCCCATCGACCTACAGCCAGGAGCCGAACCACCGTTCAGAAGGATCTACGCCCTTTCTACGCCGGAACTGGAGACCCTCCGGTGTTATCTGGAGGAGGCCTTGAGCCAAGGCTTTATTCGGCACTCTAGTTCCCTCGCGGGGGCCCCGATATTCTTTGTGCCAAAGAAGGATGGAGGGCTTCGCCCCTGCGTAGATTATCGAGACCTAAACGCAGTGACAATTAAAAACCGATACCCCCTTCCACTGATCCCGGAGCTTCTCAACAGGCTGCAGGGGGCACGGTTTTTCACCAAACTTGATCTTTGAGGGGCATATAACCTCCTCCGGGTTCGGGAGGGGGACGAATGGAAAACTGCCTTTCGCACACGCTATGGGCATTTTGAATACCTTGTTATGCCATTCGGCCTAGCCAATGCTCCCGCTGCCTTCCAGCATTTTATAAACGATATCTTCCGGGATCTCCTGGACATCTTCATGCTTGCCTATCTAGATGATATCTTAATTTATTCCACCATGAGGGAGCAACACATTTGTCATGTGCAACGTGTCCTCCAACGTCTTCGCACCCACAAACTGTTCTGCAAGCAAGAAAAGTGTGCCTTCCACCTTACCTCGGTAGATTTCCTGGGATTTATTATTACCCCAACTGGGGTCCAGATGGATCCACGTAAGGTGGAAGCGATCCGCTGTTGGCCTCCCTCCAGAGCGGTGAAACCTCTTCAGAGGTTTTTGGGGAGCATTAATTACTACCGCCAATATATCCCCCATTACGCTGAACTAACAACCCCGCTGACACGACTATTAAAAAAAATCAGGAATTTGTTTGGGGCCCGGAGCAACAACATAACTTCACGTGCCTGAAACAAGCCTTCATGTCGGCCCCGTTACTCCGGCACCCTGACTTCCATAAACCTTTTCAAGTAGAAGCTGATGCTTCCAGTAGGGCCATCGGGGCAGTGTTGTTACAACCTGATAACCCAGAAGAACCAGGACTACCATGAGCCTACTATTCCCGGCAGCTTACTCCTGCTGAACAAAATTATATGATCCTAGATCGAGAATTGTTGGCCATTAAAGTGGCTTTTGAAAACTGGCGACATTATTTAGAAAGAGCCCATCATCCGGTTACAGTAGTAACAGACCACAAGAATTTAACCTTTCTACAGACGGTCCATATCACAAACGCGCGACATGCCCGGTGGGCTCTATTCTTCGCCCGTTTCTCTTTTATCATCAAGTACCGCCCAGGGAAAGTAAACACCCTCGCCGACACCCTGTCCTGGTACCATGAAACCACAAATGAGGGAAAACCCCCGAGGGGGACAATCCTCGAACCCAAGGTCTTCGCCATGAACCAAGTAAAGACCAAACAATTGGAAGAGGCTACCCAGCGGGAATTAATGCCCACTCAGGATGCTAGTTGGACAGCAGACCAGGGACTCCTAAGAAAACAAGGGCTGATCGTTGTTCCACCCTCCTGTCAGGCTCAGATCCTTTGGGGCCATCATGATGCTCCCTTAGCCGGCCATCCCGGCTGGGATCGAACACTGCAGCTAATCCACCGTTCCTTTTGGTGACCAACCCTGACCCAGGACGTACGCCAATACGTAAGTAGCTGCTCCGTGTGCGCCCGCACTAAGGTTCCTCGACAAGTTCCAAAGGGATTATTACAGATAACCGAACCACCGCAAGGACCATGGCAACGAGTCGGTATCGACTTTATCGTAGACCTTCCCCCTTCTCGAGGGTACACCACCGTATGCGTGGTGGTCCATCATTTCACCAAAATGGCGCATTTCATCGCGTGCAAAAAGCTCCCTACGGCCCAAAGGACCGCCTTGCTCTTTATTCGCCACATCATACATTTGCACGGATGGCCCAAAGAGATAATCAGTGATAGGGGCTCCCAGTTTATCTCCCACTTCTGGCAATCCTTTTTTAAGGCCTTACAAGTGCAACTAAGTCCCACCACCGCTTACCATCCGCAGGCCAATGGCCAAGTGGAGAGAGTAAACCAAGACTTTGAGCATTATCTGCGTTGTTTCATAAACTATCTCCAGGACGATTGGTATACTTGGCTACCACTTGAGAAATTCGCACACAACAACGCCCCAAATGCATCCATTGGGGATTCTCCCTTTTATATTTCCTATGGATACCATCCCCACAACAGTACCCCAAACCTTGCCCCTGTACGAGTCCCCGCCGCTGGAAGTCTTCTCCAACACCTACGGCAAGTACAGCAACAGGCAAAGACCACGTTGATCACTTCCCGTCAACGATATAAACACTATGCAGATCAGCACCGTCGAACAGCGGAGCCTTTCCACCCGGGGGATTAAGTCTGGCTGGATCGCCGCCATTACCCCTCGACACGACCCTCCCGGAAATTAGATGATCGATTCATCGGGCCCTTTCCCATCCGGCGACAAATTAATGATGTGACCTTCCAGCTCCAGCTTCGCCCTCATACACCCGACGGTACATGTATCCCTCCTAAAGAAAGCTCCCACACCTGCGGAGCCCCTTGGATCCCCATCCCTAGAAACTACGAGTTCGCCCTGGGACACGGAATACGAGGTTCATGCCGTTCTCGACTCTAAGTATCTCCGAGGCCGACTTCACTATTTAAAAGATTGGGTGGGGTACGGCCCCGAAGAGCACTCTTGGGAACCAGCCACCAGTGTATCTGCACCCCGTCTAACCCGACTCTTCCATCGGCAGTACCCTGAGAAGCCCGGGCCGTCCTGGACTTTTGGGCGGGGGCCTCGAGGGGGGGTACTGTCAGGTTCCTGCCGCAGGTCCGGCAGCGCCGCCGACACCCCTGACACCAAACCCCGCCACAGGGAGACCCGGCAGCCGATGGGCAACAGGGTTCGCCCCCCTTGACGTCCACAGACACAGGGGGAACCCAGCAACAGCCACAACAAACCCCCCAGACCCCGCCCCGGGACGCTGCGCAGGATGCAGGGGCGGGGCCTCCAGCACGCCACCGCTCAGCATGGCTACAGGCACACCAGGGGGGCATGGCCCTTACTTTAAATCCCGGCGCGGTGAGATATGCAGCGCCAGTAATCTGCGAAACTGGCCCCCTTGTGTGAGAGGAGAGAGCAGAGAAAGCCTTGTTTACCCTGATCCCCCTTCCTTTGGATTGCGTGTGCGGAGTGCCTCGGAGGAGTGCGTGGTGAGTGAATGTGACCAGTGCCCCCGTGTTCCTGTCCCTCGTTGTGTGTGGTCTTGGTGCGTTGGGTGAGGGGTGGAGTGAGTGTGAGTCAGCCTTTTTCCCCCTCCTGTGGGAAACCCTGCCCCCCTTCCTCCCTGTGAGATTTGTATCCTACCCGTTCCCCTCCTTGCCTGGGACCCTTTCCCTGCACCCCTCACCATGGGCACATTACTTCCCTTCCCCCCATGATTGAACATCCGGAGTGTGCCTGTTTGGCGGGAGGTGTGAGGAGGACTGCATAGCACAGGTGATCCGGCGCCCTATGATGAAGTAGGCCTCAATCCCTTGCGGATCTTAAAGGCCAAAATACTTTCCTGACGGGCAACTTAAAACCTGTGAGCAGTCCCGGGGAGCCAGGGGGATTTTGGCCCTCCAGGGGAGCATGAAAGGGAGTGTGTGGGTCCATATTATCCCTTATCCCAAAACCCCCCTTCCCTGTGACAGCGAGGCCCTATTGAGGGCACGCAATACAGGCTGGGGAACCGAGGAAAGCCCCCAATGAGGTAATGCGGGGGAAGGTGGGGGTGCAGATGACCAGGTGAGCGGAGATGGGCCCGAGCTGGCCAGGGATGGAGAGCAGGGCCCGAGAGGGAGGCGCTCCCCACTACTCCTACAGATAGAAGGCACAGTGACAGGGTTACCATCATGCATGCCCAGTACAGGCTAACAGATTAGCCCCCCCCCAGTCCCCCAAGACCGCCGGGCAGGAGGGGGAGAAGCCCAGTAAGAAGGGGAAGCGCACCCCCACCCTCAGTGGTTTCCCCTGGCTCCCCTCTCCTTGGAGGGCAGAAGGTGGGCAGCCAGCTCAGGGGGTAAACATGGGCCCCTTGCTCCAGGCCCTTTATCCTGGGGGGCAGGTAGCGGGGCCTATGGGGGAAGACCCACTGGGTGAAATAAGGAATCCATTGGGGTCCCTGGATGGATGCAATCCCAGTACCAGGGGGCTTTCCACCCCCCCGACACACCAGCAAGGGGCCAGACCAGTCCCAAGTGGGCAGGCCGCAGGCCCCTCCACCCGGGAAGTTTTTCTCCCCATGTAGGCAGATGGGCCCTCAGTGTCCAGAAGGAGGCGGGTTGAGACTCCAGGACACCAGGACAGCCCCACAGACAGGGAGATGTGGGACAGGATCTTGGCCCTGGAACAGGAGCTCCAAGAAGACGGACGGACCAACGAGGGGCAGCCAGTAGTTTGTGGCGTGGATGGGAGAGTACACCCCGCAGTGTTGGCACGAGGTGAGGGGGTAGTTGTGTCAGAAAGGGTAGGTGAGGTTGGGGATCAGGCTTCATTGGAGTGGCCATGGGAGGGGGCCAAAAGCGAGGTCCCCGCTATCCGGAACCCTGCAGGGGAAAGGGTACAGGAGCCTGGGCCCTCATGGACTACAGCTGACCCGAGCATGGGGGCAGTTCCAACCCAGGCTGTACATTCAGGGGCCCCACAGCTAATGAATTTGAATGTGGCATGGGTATGGGTAACACCAGCGATAGCACCAGACTCAGCCCAGGGAGATTGGCCCGGGTGTGTGTGTGTAAACAACGGCATTTTGGCCGTGCCAGGCACTGGCAGTGGGGACAGGGGAAAGGAGAAAAGCCCATGGAGTCAGGCCAGTCTCGGGGAGGGGCCTCCAGCTGCCCTCCCCCTCTTCTGGGGGAAGCCATACCGAGTGTGGCAGCACCATTTGGGTCGCATCTTCCCTCTACCACAAAAGAAAAAATTCTGAAAGGGGAATATGTGGATATATTTGCTCTTCTCTTCAATAATAATAATAATAATTATTATTAACAAACATTTATATAGCGCCAGCAGTGTACCTGGCACTTTACAAAGTAATAAAATAGACAGGGTCCCTGCCCCTAGGGCTTACAATCTGAGAGACAGGAGCTGGGGGAGAGACTTAGGAAGGGGAACAGAGGGAGAGACAAGGGGTCTAACATTCATGAAGATGCGAGGTCTCAAGTGCACGTACTTGGCTTGGTTACGATGAGAATGACAGCAGGCAGGTCCATGTTGCAAGGATAAGGGTAAACCGATCGTAGGTATAGGAATAGTGGCTCAGCAGGATAAAGAGTCAGACAGAGCAGAGCGAAAGAGGTGAGTTTTAAGGAGAGATTTGAAGGTATGAAGGGAGGGGGCAAGGCGGATGTGGACAGGGAGGGAGTTCCAGGCATGGGGGGCAGCAAGTGAGAAGGGACGAAGGCGCTTAGGGGAGCAGGGAAGGCGTGGAAGGGTGAGAGAAGGGACAGAGGAGGAGCGAAGTGCACGGGCTGGAGTATGGAGGGCGATAAGTGCAGAGAGGTAGGGGGGAGCAAGGTTGTGAAGAGCTTTATAGGTGAAGACTAGGAGCTTGTGCAGGATTCGTTCAGGAAGGGGAAGCCAGTGAAGCGAAGAGAGGAGGGGCTGCACATGGTCGAAGCGACTGGCGAGGTAGATGACCCTGGCAGCAGAGTTTTGGACAGAGATGAGGGGAGAAAGGTGAGACCGGGGAAGGCCAGTGAGAAGGAGGTTACAGTAATCGAGGCGAGAGATGACCAGAGCATGAACAAGAGTTTTGGCAGACGAGACAGAGAGAAAAGGGCGAATCTTAGCAATGTTATGGAGGGAGAAGCGACAGGATTTAGCAACAGAGTCAATGTAGGGTTTAAAAGAAAGGGCTGAGTCAAAGATGAAGCCTAGGCTACGGGCTTGGGGGACAGGCAGGATGGTGACTCCATCAATAGTTATTGACAGTGAGGAAGGAGAGGAAGGATGAGGGGGGAAGATAAGGAGTTCAGTTTTAGCCATGTTGAGTTTGAGTTGACGTTGAGACATCCAGGTAGAGATGTCAGAGAGACAGTTGATGAGACGAGCTTGAACAGAGGGAGAGAGAGAGGGAGTAGAGAGATAGAGTTGAGTGTCATCAGCATAGAGGTGGTATTGGAAGCCATGGGAGGCAATGAGTTTGCCTAAGGATGAGGTATAGATCGAGAAGAGGAGAGGGCCAAGAACAGAGCCTTGAGGAACACCAACTGAGAGGGGGAAGGAGGAGGAGGCGGAGTTGGAGAGAGACACATTAAAGGAGCGGTCAGAGAGGTAGGAGGAGAACCAGTTATGGACAGAGCCACAAAAGCCAAGGGAGTGAAGGGAATCCAGCAAGAGTGAGTGGTCAACAGTATCGAAGGCAGCAGAGAGATCAAGGAGGACAAGAATGGAATAGAGACGTTTAGATTTAGCCACCAGAAGATCGTTGGTGATCTTAGTGAGAGCAGTTTCAGTAGAATGAAGGGGGCGGAAGCCAGATTGGAGGGGGTCAAGGGAGGAGTTGGAGGATAGGAAGTCAAGGCAGCGGGAGTAGACAACACGTTCAAGCAGCTTGGAAGCAAAAGGAAGGAGTGAGACAGGACGATAGCTAGAAGGGTCAGAGGGGTCAAGAGTGGACTTTTTGAGAATAGGAGAGACTGTGGCATGTTTGAAGGCAGAAGGGAAAGAGCCAGTAGAGAGGGAGAGGTTGATGATGTGCAGGAAGGAAGGGGCGACAGTGGGAGTAATGGAGGTGAGGAGGCGGGAAGGAATGGGATCAAGGGGGCAAGTGGAAGGGTTGGAGGAGGAGAGCAGAGAGGAGATTTCCTTAAGGGAGGCAGGGGAGAAGGAGGACATGAGAGAAGGAGGGGGAGGAGGGAGAGGGGTGGGAGTGGGAAGAGAGGAGTGGGAAGCGATGTCGAGGCGGATCTTGTCTATCTTGGAGGTGAAGAAGGAGGCAAGATCCTGAGCAGAAAGGGAAGAAGGAGGGGGAGGACAGGGAGGCTTGAGGAGGGAGTCAAAGGTAGAGAACAGGCGGCGAGGGTCCCGAGAACAGGACTCAATGCAGGAGGCATAGTAGTGTTGTCTAGCAAGGGAGATAGCAGAAATAAGGGTGGAGAGACAGAATTTGAAGTGAATAATCCAATTTTGGATCACTCAGAAAGGGAAGACAAGAAAGAAAAAGAAAAATTCCACCACCCCAAAGCAGACTGGAATTGGGAGAACTGGATGGCAGTTTGGGCAGTTTATATGGGGGTAATATTGCAGGCACACCCTAGCAGGGGACTGGAGCTGCATAAGTATGCAGTTATCATTAGAAGAGCATATGGGACGGACCCTGCCAGAGGGTGGCTGAGGTATGACGAGGCATTTCATAATAGGACAGCCACTATGCCGGGCTTGCGGTGGGACACTCACACTGTGGACCTGTGGTTGTAATGCATGGTCGATGTGACCATGGCTCCTCGAGCAGATAGCGGCCACCCATTGGTCCAGGACAGGGTGGCCCCGGCGAATGAGCCCTTTCGTGGTGAAGGTCGCAGGGCAGTTCTGGGACCCAGTGCCTGCTGGGAATACAACAGGGCAGGACGATGTAATAGGTAAGCTTGTAGATTTCATCATGTCTACTCCAATTGTGGGGGAGGGCACCCCGAGAGTAATTGTTTTAGGTCCCAACAAAAAGGAAAGAAAGGGGGGTATGGACAAGGGTGAGGGAATGGAAGAGGGGGACAGGGCCCCTCCACAGCACCTCACCCTGCAGAAGGGGCCGATGCCGGTCAAAATTGACCGGTTGGAGGCAGCCCTCAAGGGGCATCCTGATAAGAAGTAGGTAGATTAGTTTTTCGGGGATTTAAGGATTGTTTTATTATTCCTGCGGGGCCAGTTCAACAACCAAGGAAGGTGCAGAACCTAAAATTGACAATAGGAATGGAGGCATTAGTACAACAGAAAATAGCCAAAGAAGTGGCAGAAGGTAGGGTAATGGGACCGTTTCAGCAACTCCCAATGGGGAACCTAGCAGTGTCCCCATTGCGAATCGTCCCCAAGAAAAAAAAGGGAGAATATCATCTGATTCATCATCTCTCCTACCTCCAGGGTGGCTCCGTAAATGACGCCATTCCCAAGGAATTAGCAACCATTAAGTATGCCTCTTTTGATGAAGCAGTTTAAAAAGTGAGGGCAATGGGTCGGGGTGCGCTTATAGCCAAATGCGACATAAAATCAGCATTCCGACTATTACCAGTCCATCCCAATAGCTCTCATCTTCAAGGATTTCAATTCAAGGGCCAATTTTATTTTGACCAAGCCATGCCAATGAGCTGCTCCATATCTTGTTCAGGTTTTGAGCTTTTCAGTTCCATAATTGAGTGGGTCTTTCAACAAAGGTTGCACGCTTGGGACGTCACCAAATATTTACATGATTTCTTGATAATGGATGGACGAGTGTGCAACCACTTTACGGGTGTTCCAAGAAGTAGCCCAAGATTTAGGTGTCCTGCTGGCACCTGAAAAAACCAAAGGGTCAGCAACCAGACTCACCTATTTGGGAATTGAACACAACACGGAAAGAATGTTATCAAAACTCCCACTGAACAAGATACGGGACATGAAAGAAAAGATCAGGGAATGTTTGGGAGCATGCAAGACAACTGTACATGTGTTGCAGTCGCTCATAGGGAGTCTCAATTTTGCATGCCGTGTAGTGGCCCCCGGGAGGGCATTCCTCTCCCAACTGTATGGGAAGCTAAAAGGGAATCTTTCCCCCCACCACAGGATAAGGGTTAGCGGTGAGATGAGGCAGGACCTGGGAGTATGGCTGGCATTCCTCGAAGGCTTCAATGGGGTTAGCTTCTGGAGGGAAAAGTAGCTGCTCCGAGCCGAGTTACAGGTACAATCAGATGCGACTGGCGGCACGGGCTTTGGAATTTACTTTTGTACTCACTGGTGTGAAGCACAATGGCCTGAGGAATGGCATGCAGCAGGGGTGACCAGGGACCTCACGTTTCTTGAACTATTCCCCATCTTGGTGGTGGTTTTTGTGTAGGCGGCTCAGTTCTCCAACCACACTGTATTATTTTGGTGCGATAATTTGGCTATGGTCCATGTCATAAATTCGTTATCTTCACGGTCCCCTAGGGTGATGTCGCTCGTTAGGGTCCTAGTACTGACATGTTTAAGACACAACATCTTGTTTACAGCCCGACACATCCCTGGAATCGATAATGGCATAGCTGATGCCCTTTTTCGGTTCCAGATGGACCATTTTTGAGAGCTAGCACCATGGGCACACGCAAACCCGGACCCCTTGCCGCACGGAATCTGGAGCATTGGGAATTAGAGATACAAACCATTGTGCAGGGCTCCCTTGCCCTTAGAACCCAGGGCCTTTCATGAATTCCAGGTCTTTAAGTCGGAGAGAGGGTGGTCAAAGGGGTTTCCCATTAGTGAGCCCGAGGTAATACAATTCACAATTCACCTCCATAGGTATGGATTGGCAGTGGGCACGATATTGGGAAAAATAGCAGCCCTTGCGTTCATTAGCAGGCTAAAGGGTTTTCCATCACCAGACAAAGGGTTCTTTTTAAAACACATGTTCGAGGCATGGGCACGAACTCACACCTCACCCGCACATGTCCGGGCGCCAATGACAACTCCAATACTAAATGGTTTATTGGAAATTTTAAAAGACATACATTACAATAGTTATGAGGCACAGGTATTCACAACAACATATGTGGTGATGTATTTTGGTGGATTTCGGTGTAGTGAAGTTGTGAGTAAGTCTTCCAGAGACATCACCAACAGAACGTTCGTGATAGAGGACATCGAGCTCACGACGGATAAAGTGGGGATTCGGTTGCGATGTTCCAAGACTGATCAAAGGGGTAGGGGTACCACAGTGAATTTGTTTTGGGGGGGGCCAGAAGCAATCCGCCCTGTGGAGCAGAGTAAGCGCTACTTGAGCATTCGCCCTGGCATCCCTGAGACGCTGTTTATACATAAGAATGGGGCGCTAGTAACAACTTCCCAGTGTATGGCATTACTGAGGGTCGCGCTAAAGAAGATGGGGTTCCCTCCAGGAGAATTCGGCTTGCATTCCTTCAGGATAGGGGTGGTTACTACGGCGGCAGCAGCAGGGCTGCCGGAGGAAGCCATTAAAGCCGTGGGAAGATGGAGGTCTGATGCATATAAGAAATACATTAGACCATACTACTACTAAAAATATGTTTCTGTTTTCGCCAGGAGGCAGAGCTGTCGACACTGCACGACGAAATGTGTGGATTGTCGGGCACAGTCTGGTGCAGTGGGCAAGTGCAGCTGCTGCAAGAACCCCTGGGGGAAAACATTTGGGACTCACTGAATTGGCTTATGTCAAATGGCAGGAGTGGTATGCAATGGAGTCAGCTACTCCCAATGCTAAGGGAAATGGGTGATAACCCAAAGCCACAGATACTGGTTATTCATTTGGGGGGAAATGACCTTCCAACCAGGAAAGGTATCAATCTAGTAATTCAAATTAAGAAAGAGTTATGCACCATCAAACAGTAGTTTGAAGGGGTCCATATAGTGTGGACGAATTGGATTCCGAGAATTAAATGGGATAAAGCCAAAAGCCCGGGCAAAGTTGATAGAACTAGAAATAATGTTCATAGAGAAGTTGTTAAGTTCATAGAAAGTTTGGGTGGATCCAGTTGGGGACATACGGGGATAGTTCATTCAAGGCCCGAATTGTATCGGCCGGATGGAGTGCATCTCTCCCCACTGGGTAATGAGATGTACCTGGCTGCTTTAGCGGGACATCTAGAAGCCTTGTTGATTGGTTAGGCGGTGGGTGTCAGGGTGTTTGGGGAATGAACGCCCCTGTGTGGCAGGGGTCCAGTATGCTAAGGTATGTTAAATAGGAAGGAGAGAATAATAAGAGTCATCTCCTTAAGAGATGGGGAGGTGATACCTTGTGTAATGCAGGGCACAGTATGCACAGGGGTCATGTTCCCTGGGAGTGGCGACCTAACAGGGGAGTAGGGACAGGCACTGTCTTTGCACCTTGTGGGCACTTGCTCCTTACTCAAGTCCACAGTGGGCCTTGCCGTTTTGGCCAAAACCCTGTCGCTGTGGCAAGAGGGGAAGTTTGAAGTTAAAGTAATTGTCACTGGAAGGCACATCCAGGACAATCTTTGAGTTAAAAAGTTATAATAGTTGATTAGCATTCTGGACCCAAAAATTGCATGGTGCAATTACCCACCATACTTGATTTTGAATTGGAATAAAGAGTGCGGCCAGTTTATAACCTAACAAATACATCTGTGTCTCATTTCGGGGTGCGTCGACAAGCAGCCACATGGCATGCAATTTAGCAGCTGCACACGAGGAGGTGGAGTCAGCTCTGTTAGATCAGTCTCCGCAGAGCACCATAAGGCCACAGCTGAAGAATTGCTGCTGCCCTTAAAGAAGTATGGGCAATTGGGCATACTATTTACTATGCAGAGTATCTCATTAGTAGACCTCAAAAAAGCCAGTGACACTGTGAAAGCCATTGTTACAGAGAGAAGCAAAAAGATGAAGGCTAGCAATAAAATAGATCTGACACCCCTGCTCCCAGCCCCAGGAGCCTGCTGTGCCTGCAGTCCCGTTTGCAGGATGATTTTAGGTTCCCATGTTACACATGGGCAGCCATTAGCAAAGATCATAAATCATTCTATTATAACAGCAGCCACCTCATCTCCTTTCTGCCTCCTGGGGGTGGCATTTGATCAGCTATTATTTTTTATTTCCATCACAATTTTATCTCTGTTTTCTGTGCTACCACACTTTACAGCTACGGCTGCCTTATGGGCAGAGCTGAGGAATGAGCAAGTCCGTGAGACTTTGGTGTTTGTGCATCTGTCTCTTGGCTTTTACTTATCAGAATTAATTGGAGCAACTGGAAGAGCCATTTGCCCCTGATAAAGCTGGAGGAAGGTCGCTCACTCATCACCCTTTACATTTCTTTTAGTGCCTTCTATCTAAAGGACCCAGAATGCTTTGCAAACACTCATACAATTAGGCTGGCAATGCCCCCTGGGGACAAAAGTAGCAACTCGGGAGAAACTGAGGCTGGGGAGGCAAAAGACAGCCTCCTGAGCAATAATCTTGGCATGGAGAATTACTAGGTTGACTGGGCAGTGTCATGTTTAGCTGGGTTCTCCTTAGGCACAAAGACTCCAGAGGTATAAAAGTAATAGAACTTTATTGAAGAACCATCACTATCATAATTGTGGGGAGAAGGCCTGCTAGCTGGGGGCCCCCTCCTCCAGTTCTGGCTCCACTCTCTGATGTGACCTCTCACCTTAGGGAAGGAGATGCTGACTCCCCAGTCCTTAAAGTTACAGTAACATAATCCTTACAGACAGAGTGCAGAACAGCCAGTGGCACAGCATGCAGAGTTCCTCCTGAATGGCCTATGCAAAAGAGGAGGAAAACAGCAAACTCTCTACTAGCCCAAGCCCTGTCTGTAGATAGTGGGTTTAGTTGCCCCAAGGTAACTATGCTGCTGCAACAGCCCCAGGATATACTCAGGCTGGTTTGAGATTAGGGTGGCCAGGGGTCCGGGATTATCCCGGACTGCCTGGTTTTCTGGACAGCTCCAGCTGTTGGGGATGGAAGGGGAACGGAACATTAAAGTGTCTGGATTTCCCCTTCCATCTGAGTCTCTCACCATCTGCCAATGCTGGCTGCCTGCAGCTGCAATCTTTGCACTTCTGCCCAGACAGGAAGTGCAGAGAACGCAGCTGCGGCCTGCTGGCTGGCTTTTTTGGTGCGTGCGGCTCATGTGTCGCATATGCACCCCCGCCGCCACCAGTGATGATGTAACCAGTTTAGCCGGAGCGTATGTGGACTGTAGCTGCTCCAGATCAACTCTCCCTCCCATCCCGGACCCTGCCGCAGTGCCACAACCTGCCTGGCCTCGCTCCAGTTCTCTTCCTGGTAAGTGGTTCTCCAACCGCCGTGGGTCCCCCCTCCCAGCAACCCCCTCATCTCCCCTCTCCCAGTAATCCCCCATGCTACCCCCAGAAACCCCCTCCCAGCAACCCCCCACTATCCTCTAGCAACCCCCTTACCCAGTAACCCTCCTGCTATCCCCCAGCAACCCTCGCTTATCCCCTAGAAACCCCCATCCCAGCTACCCCCTGCTACCCCCCAGCAACCCACCCACTACCCCCTAGCAACCAACCACCCAGTAACCCCCCTGCTACCCA